>CALYLW010002025.1:0-74509 GCA_944989445.1 Ampullaceana balthica
AAGGAATTCAATAGGATATTAAAATTTATTTCATTTCGCAAATGTTGTATTTCAATAAATTCGTATAAGCTTCATACATAGACACATTTAAGGAGCACACATTTTAATTTAAATCTCATAGAAGTGTAAATTATAGTTTAATTCATTTTTAAACTTAAGATGCTATCATTAATCTTCTCATCTAAGATTTTCAAGCCCAATTTCGTATTAAATACGTCAGCACTGGTGCTTTGAGGTGCGACCGACTTGGGATGAACACTTTTGTTGCACGTCTAATATGAAAAGGCAAAATAAAAAGTTACCCTCTACTTTAAGATCTAAAAGTTGTCTTGTCTGTGCATCGATAACAGGGAATCGAAATTTGAGTACAAATATATCGATTAATTTATGTATTCATAAAAAAATAATTTACCTAAATACACAGAGAAACACACAGCCATATTTTAATTAGTTCAACTTTATATAATTATGTTTGCAGAAAATCATAGAAAACAGCTCTACTATATAAAACCATGTGATCAAATCTGTATACATGACAAGGTTATGAGATGAAATTTTCTGAAATGTTTTAGTTTAATCTCTTGCAATGGTAAAGGGGAATCGAAATAATTTAGTGTAAAACTAATAGTTAAATTTTCACTACGTATTAAATAGTGTTATCAACAAAGTCAAGGTAAATTATTAATTAAATTTTCTCATACACCAAGTTAATAATTTTATGAAATATTTAAATTTCATACAAACAGCGGCGTTGCAGAACCCAGGTGTGCTGCCCCCCCCCCGGGCAAAATACATATATGATCTAATGGGAAGACATTTTTTTAGACAGTAATAAGGACACTATTCATTTTAATGTTCGTAATACATTGGAGAGCCTTCATTTTAAAAAATAATAAAATCGTAGTTTTCTGCTTTTCTTCGTGGCACAATGTTTGCTGTATAAATTTTGTCAGCCATGCCATGATCAAAATCCATAATAGCTATTACATTACGTAAATGATGTACGAATATCATAATTGCCAAAACTCACTTGAATTTCTACAATAACCTCATCTTATGAAGATTACAGCTTTGCTCTCAACTGTTTCTCTACATAACATGACTTTATATTCGCTTTGATTGCCACAATTTTCTCTCTCGTTCTTTGACTGAAATGTACATTTAAAATCTTACGGTCACTACTTAATGCTTTAGCGAAAGTCAAATAATCTTTTAAGTAGTCAATTAGTTTCTTTGTGAGTAGCCTTGGCAAAGCATTTTTTCTAGGGCTGTTAAGGATTAATTTAAATTTAGTCGTTAACTTTTGAAAAATTAACGATTAATTAATCGTTAATACAAATTAACGATTAATTAATCGTTAATTTCGATTAAAGCCAAAAATTATAATTTATGTCGTCATAAGTAACACTTATTACGTTCTAGTTGAAAATGTAAAAAGCACTTGAATGTCTCCTTTATATTTTATCTTTTAAGCAACTACGCAAAAAGACAAGTGTGACCTTTCCCTTTTAGGCGCTTGACGTTTTTTATGGACGGCCCGATACAACTGATGGTAATAATATAGACAGTGATGGTAATATATTAAAAAAAGCATACACAAAAAGATCATTACAAACACTACACAGTATTTAATATTGACAACATTTATAAACATGTTCATTCTCCAGTCTCCTTGTGATTAAACAGATTTACTATAAAATTTATGGTTTCAGTCTACGTGTTATTTATGAAGTTATTTTAAAATGTCTACATATTTGATTATTGATTTATTAGACATTTCCCCAGAAGGTAAGTCTGAATGTGATATTTATTTTGTTTGTTTAATGAGTCGAAATTTTATAAACTTTTGAAAAAAAAATAATGTTATTCATATAGCTGTTTGGAGTACAAGGGCATGGCTAAGTATCCTATTCTAATCCTAGTTACTAATTTCAAGAAACATGTCAAATTATTATAGCAAGAATGATTTTATTAAAATAAAATAAGGGTTAATCGTGGTAGGAGAATCTAAAGAATTCATTGATTTTGTATCCCTATTTGTAGGGACCGAGATAAGTAGCGTGCCACTTGGTATAAATGTTCAAGGTGAAACAATCATGGCTGTTCTTTTTAAACATCAAGCTATTCACATATTTTAGAGTAGATATATACATTTCATAGTTCTCTTAATTTGAAATTAATCAGTTGTTGAAATCTGTTGCGTCTCTAAAATATTTTATTGCACTTCATTCTTTAGTTTGTGAGCAAAGAAACATTTAAGTAACACAATTTATCATTGCTAATCTCTTGGATTTGTACATTAAAGTTTAAAAACCTTTTTGGAAAGATGATGTTAAATTTAATTTTCCACAATCGCAGTTTATGGAATAAGATTTCATGTTAAACAAGTAAGAACTGGTGCCTTGTATTGCGACGCTGGAGGGAAATATAGTTTTCTATATTTTACCGATCCAAACACTGATTATTTGTGCATTCATATAGTGAAAGTATGTATTTGAAATTCGAAATACATGTTTTTAATTATATATTAAAAACGGATATAGTAGAACAAATAGTTTAATAATTATTCAACTTTGGAAAAAAGAAAATAGAAGAACAAATACCAAAGAAGTAATAATTTATAAGGCAATTAATTGTTACTTAGAAATACATCACAAAGATAATCTTAGAAGACTCTCCGATAGTCAGGGATATAATCACTTTTATTATACCGTATTCAAGAACACACACTTACAAATTCTCGTTCTTCCAGTCCAGACATGGTTTGCGTTGCCCAAAGAATCCAGGAAAACAAACACTCTATCCAAATTTAAAACTAAAAAAAAATCAAGATTAGATATATAACATGTGTAAGCGTCGAACGAGGATGTCATAGTTAGGCCTTCAATGTGTATCCAGGTACATGTCATAGTTAGGCCTTCAATGTGTATTCAGTACACGTCATGTGCAATTACCTGGGTAGTAAAATTGCACCCGGGTATCAGTGAAAATGTGGCTACAATTTGTTTGGCAATCGTTACTCTACACAGCCAGTAGTTAAACACAATATTTGGAAATCTTAATAGTTCAAAACAAATACTTATATCAACTTTGTTGGTAATCGGAATTGTACACAACCAGTACTTATATCAACCTAGTTCACTAACAATGTACACAGCCAGTACTTATATCAACCTAGTTCTCTAATACTGTACACAGTCAGTACTTATATCAACCTAGTTCTCTAATACTGTACACAGCCAGTACTTATATCAACCTAGTTCTCTAATACTTTCTAAGTTCTTCTGACTGTTATCCTACACGTCTTTATTTCCCTGTCTCATTTCCATTGCCTCTCAGTCCATTATTGTCTTACTCATAAACATACAACGGATCAAAATAAAATAGAAAGAGATGGTGACAAATTAACAAACAGCAACAAGCCCATAGATCACTCAAAATGCTACACGTTATCTAATATTGAAACACGTTATCTAATATTGAAACACGTTATCTAATATTGAAACACGTTATCTAATATTGAAACATGTTATCTAATATTGAAACACGTTATCTAATATTGAAACACGTTATCTAATATTGAAACACGTTATCTAATATTGAAACATGTTATAATATAAACGTTATCTAATATTGAAACATGTTATACAATATAAAGTCTTCAGTCTTACGTTATTAACAAACATGTAAGAAAATGTCTACAATCACCGATTCAATTGTTAATTAGACGTTTTTAATATTAATACATTTCCTGTAAAATGTTTTCATTCTCTCATTGCTAATATAATTCCTACAAACTTAAGTCCGACATAATAACCCATTTTTCAATATTGAACACAAACACAAACACCTAAACAATCCATAATAACTCTTACCACACAAACATATTTATTCAGGTTGTCAATTGTCAGATTTACTAGACATAGATAAGATCATGAGAAACATGATTCCAATTTAATACTAACGATGCACAAATAAAAACAACCTTAAATATTCTTTTAACCCTTGGATTTTGCTGGCAAACATTGTCAATAAAAGTGTCTTGTTTTATTTGATCGTGGCAGAAGTCAGAAATAATTCAACAAGAAACATTAGTGTTCTGTTAGTCGAAAAATGTCAACTAATTATAAAGAGAAAAAATTACAAAAATGTGTATGGTATCTTATGTTTATCACAAATAAATCTGTAAACGAATGTATTTGAAATGTTAATTATATTTCTAATACATCGTTAATAGACGCGTATTTATTATATTTTTAAAAATAAAATACTAACGAAAATTTGATTACCTTCTTTGCAATTGTTTTTGAAACGAACAATTTCTTTCTTATATTTTAAAAATTATTTTTTTAAATTTATTTATAATCCATACTAATTAAATACACTATATTTAAAAAGCACTTCAAATTACTATACTAAGGACAATGCAATCAGTTTATGATATTGAATACACTTTTATTGGGGTAGAAGAATCCTACTATTTCATCGACATTGTTTCCCTTATTAAAGGGATCGAGTTCAAGTGGCGTGCCACTAGAATAAAATTTAGTCTATTATCTCTGTAAATTCAATACAATTTTCACAATATGTAGATGGGCATATCTTTTAAATTAAACATATAAATTTATTAGTTATAGCAAAAGTTAAATGAATAGGATGTTAAAATGTGTTTTATTTCTCAAATATTGTATTCCAATAAATTAATATAGGCTTCATACAATGACACATTTAAGAAGCACACATTTTTAACTATATGTCTCATAGAAGAGTAAATTATAGTTCAACGCATTTTTAAATTTTAGATACTATCATTAATCTTCGCATCTAAGATTTTCAAGTCCAGTTTCATATTAAATACGTCAGCACTGGTGCTTTGCGGTGCGACCCACACGGGAAGAGCACTTAAAGCGTGGAATGTTCTGCCAAATAAGTTTAAATCTCTGAAAACACTCTGGGGGTGCGTTTTTTAGTAAATAATTTGTTCGGATAATCTTATGCGTGTAACCAACTGTTTTGAGCTTTGAATTATATCAAGTGTGACACACACAGACTGACAGATAAATAGCCTGAATGCTGCATGTGTTGTCATAACAGCATCTATGTGCTAAAGGACATATGACACTCCCCCCCCCTTTTCTTTAAAAAGGCAAAAGCTACATAACCCAGTGCGTCAATAAACTAAATTATAAATGTTATAAATGAAATGTACTTTCTAGCATAGTTTAAAGAAATAAAAGCACTCATTTTAAAAATATTTCAATGAAGTGTGCGCACCATCAATAAAAGGTTATAGAAAGATGGCCGCTTAAAATAAAGTCTTGATATAAAGTATTGGACCAAAAATAACTGTACTTTTTTAACTTCTTAATATTTTTTTTTACTATTAAAATAATATTTTTATTTTTAATTATGTGTCATAATTTTACGATTTAATTTCGTGGGGTTTAAGCAATTAGATTAATTAAAAACATTAATTTAATTCATTTCTTTATAACAAAGAATTCAGGAGCATTAATGATGGCAAGGGAATTTTTGCATTTAAAAAATTGTGAAATATAAGAGTAAAAATTAAATGTAAATTTAACGATGCTAAAATGTTAAATGAATTTTGTCTTATTTTATAAACTTAAATTCAAATGAACTACAAGAATTAACTTTATTTAAAAGTCGCTGCGAGGGGCACGTCCGGAGGTTTCAATGCTATTCTCTATGAAAATAACTCTTGTATGGCCAGCTTACAGAAAATCCCTGGTTAGTTTATTTCCAATGATTGCATTAACATTTTGCTCCTTGTTAATAGGAACGAACACAAAAAACTTAATTATTTGTAGGGAAGAACATCAAATTTAACATGAGTTGTAATTATTAAAATAACAAATTAATTTTGAATAAATTAATTTTATAATATTTAATTCTTTGAATCAATATAATTTTAAATACACTGATTTTAAAATGAGTAACTCTAAATATTAAAAATTACAAAGCGATTAGTATTAAAAGACAAGTTAAATATAATTGTGCCTTACAAAATCTTCAATTATTTAATTAAACAGAATCTATTTCTTAAATTGCCTTAGTTTCAATTGGATGAAATAAATTATTGTAAATAATTATTTAAATAAATCAAATCTATTAATTAATTTTTCAATTTCGTTTTTCAATATTTTAAATTGTGACTTATCTTTGTGGAGCGTCGATTTCGGGTTATATAATTTTAATTTTCTTCAGATATGATAATACGACACTTTGTAACAAAACGTATACTCCTGACCATAATAATTACATCTAATATATAAAGCTCAGTTGGTGTTTCTATGTTTTTGTTTGTTTGTACCAACGCTATGTCCCGCTTTCACGGAAAAATACAGATGGCTTTAGTGTAGTTTTTTTTTAAAATTGTCATTTTTTGCCTGAAAGCAGGGCCGTCCTAACGCATAGGCCGATGGGCATTTGCCCGGGGTCCAACGAGCATAGGGGCCCATGGGAATATGATTTATATATATTATGTATTTATTTTTTTTTCCTGTTGGGGGGGGGGTGCACTCTTTCCTTGCCCAGGGGCTAAACACTATTTCTTTGCCCGGGTGCCCAAAATGGTGCAAAGACGGCTCTGCCTGAAAGCCGTTTAAAAAAGTAGAAAATATAGAGACAAAGTGAGAACTATTAAATCTCATTTCAATATTAAACACTTGTAAGTGGACGTTTCGAAACGAGTTATTTTCGTGCAGCATTTTTTCAAGGCTTTATTTTGAGCATTGCGCTTTCTAAAATATTTTGCTTTATTACGGTGCTCACACTTTTGTGTTTGCATTTCAAACTGAGCTGTCTTATTATTTATAAACATTTATATCTGGTTTGGCCTTGCTTTACAAAGGCAACGACCTTTTTATTGGTACCTTCTTGATATTATATATTAAAACTAGTGTACACCCGTCAAAAATGACGGAAGTTTTCAGCTGAAATCTATTTATTTTAGTAAAAAATGCACATTTTTAGGGCGCCTATTGCACCGACCCTTTTCAAAAGCCCAACTAACTTGTCCTTGTTTGATAAATACGAAATATTAAACTTTCTGAAATGTACACAAAGTATTTTATAATAGGGGTTGCAGGGCGCCTACGTGCCCCGTTTGTTTGTTTTTTATTTTATAATTAACCATCATCAAATCCTCTTTTTACATTGATCCCTTTTCCAAAATTAAAATATGAGCGAAAACAATGACGCAATATTATATTTTTTTACACCGCATTTTTAATTTGCACACCTTTTGATGCATTGGTGCAGTAGTTTGGATTTCCCTGCTTTCTAAAATAAAAGCGTCAGGGCAGACTGACTGACTTGCGTGACAATTGCAAATTATATAGTTTTATTAGTTTGTGCTGCGGCGCCGTGGCGCCTGCGGCAGCCCCTTTTTTAAGGGCGCCTACGGCGCCCACCTTTTTCAAAAGCCCAACTAACTTGTCCTTGTATGATAAATACGTAATATTAAAGCGCTCTTAAATGTACACAAAGTATTTTATAATAGAGTTTCTTTTGTTTTTTTTTATTGCAAAAGCCTAAGTAAAGTATCCTTATATGATAAATACGAAATATTCCTGAAATGTACACAAAGTATGTATATAATATTTTTTTACAGTGCTAATCACCACACGATTTTAAAGTAACTTTAGAAAGCAGCGCACTTAAATTACTGCACCAAAAATAACTCTTATCGAGCGTCCGCATGAAATTGTTCAATTATTAATAATAGTGTGGAGGGTGTTTAATGTTAATCTGGGAAACCAAAATGATTATCCAATTTTTAAAAAAAGCAGAGTGATGTCCCTTAGCGTTAGGCTACATAATTGAGCTTAAATATATATATGATGACTAGTTTGTGCTGCGGCGTCGTGGCGCCTGCGGCGCCCCCCTTTTCTTGAGGGCGCCCTAAGGCGCCCACCTTTTTCAAAAGCCCAACTAACTTGTCCTTGTATGATAAATACGTAATATTAAAATTTCTTAAACGTACACAAAGTATTTTATAATAGTTTTTTTTATGTCAAAAGCCCAAGTAACTTATCCTTGTATGATAAATACGAAATATTCCTGAAATGTACACAAAGTATGTATTTAATATAGGTTGTGCTGCGGCGCCCACTTTTATTTAGGGCGCCAACAGCGCCCACTTTTTTCAAAAGCCCAACAAACTTAATATCAATCTACCTTAAATGTACACAAAGTAATTTTAAATTGAGGTCACTTTTTTTTTGGTAAAAAGCCCAAGTAACTTATCCTTGTATGATAAATACGAAATAAGCCTGAAAATTAAACAAACTATTTATATAATAATTTTTACAGTGCTAATCACCACACGATTTTTTAACTAATTTTAGAAAGCAGCGCACCAAATTACTGCACCAAAAAATAAGTATTTGAGTCAATCAGCACTGCTTACAACGCAAAATTTTCAAAAAAGCAGAGTGATGTCCCTCAGCGTTAGCCTACGTAATTGAGCGTAAATATAATATACTTTTTACACTATGCTTGGGATTAATATTTTAATAAAATTGCGAATTTTGTTTTGTTGTTATATATAAATCGAATTTTTTTATTAAAAGACCTAATTCTATAATAAGTGAGTTTATTTTATGTGGAGAACGATGACCCGTGCCAAATAAGTTTACAAACGAACTTTGGCTACCGAAATTATTAACAGAGTTAGATTAAAATTAATCAAGTGAAACTAAAAACGCTTAATTGTTTTTTATTCCAAATTAAAAATGTTATATTCATTCCTTTGTAGTCGGAATAAAATAGTTTATTTTTAAAATGAGTTTTTAGTCATTGTTTCTGATTTGTTTATTAAAAGACGGTTGAAACTTTTTTTTTAATGTGGTAGAATATAATTTCTTTATTTATTTTTTTTAAAAGTTTATTGTAAAAATTCCCTATGGTAACAACTTCTATCCTATATAATAAAAGGCAATTTTCTGTCCGTTCTGTCCGGTCATCTATAGCGATTGTTCCCTCAAACACATATGACTCCTACAGCCAATCGTATTCAACACGTTAACTTGCACGTTAAAAACGAGTTATTGTTGGTGCAGTATTTCTTCCACGACTTTATTTTGAGTTATGCGCATTGGGATTTATAGTTAAAATCTCTGCTTTTATGAATTATTTATTTTAACTATAATGAATAGTATTTTTGAGGTGATGCACATGTATGCCGGTCGAGACGGCTGTTGGAAGGGAGTTACAACATGCCACCGAACGGTAGCGGAACGTCCTTGGACGGGCTTTGTTGCTCGTCACAAATAAGTGATGTATACAATTTATTTAACACATGTGTCGCCATGTTTACAAATTAGTTTTTAAAAAGTTTAAGTGTTTAAATCTATATCTACACATACATGTCTTTTTATCTGCATTACACTAAAAAATAAACATTAGATTTCATTTATTTTAATATCTTTAAGAGATAGTCAATTATTCAGCGTTTACAGAAAATATACAATGTACTACTCTAATCTCTAGTACACACTTTAAATTCTTACATCCTTGTTTACAATCAGGGCCTGCAATCTGTTTCCGAATAAACTGAAAAAAATAATAGTATTAACAAAATAACATATGAAGGAGTAATCAAACTATATTTACAAATTTAACACTATTGGTTTATTATATTCATAGGAAATGTATTTAAAATGTAAATATTTTACTAACTACTGCTACATTAGATATTAAAAAGTCGCAATTCTTCACAATTTAAGATACGTATTGTATATTTATAATAAACATTCCACACATTTCTTAAAACATTTGCAAATTATTTTCAACGCTAATATATTTCAAAATATTTAATTTTAATGTGTGTCCTCACTTCTTCCTGATAACATTATAATTATGTTATACACTCTTCAAAGCGTAGGAAAACTTTTACTTTAACACTTTTAATAGTTTTTAACTGATTTCCTACACACATTTATTTTCCTTTTTCTGCTTTTTATGTCTTTCTCAGGGTTGTTAATATTGCAATATTGTATTGGTATTGGTAGTATTGACAATACTTTTTTAAGTATTGGGACGATATTGCAATACTTCTTGAAATTTGATATTGGTATTGGTATTGCCAATAATTATTTTTGATATTGGTATTGATTTTTAACCAATACTAAAAGCAATATTCAATAAATTCTCTACAACATTGGTTGTGAATAAAGCTGAATATAATTTTTTTTTCTTTTCTGTCGCCATCTTGCGAGTGACATTGCCAAAAAAATTTTGAATGAGACTGATCAATGGAATGAATGATAATATAAACCAGTGATTTACCAAGGCTCGATTTAGGCTTAGGCACTTTAGGCACCGTGCCTAAGGAATACAAACAAAAGTAAGGCCAAACAAAGAAATTTAAAGAATTTTTTTTTATATAATATTAATTTTTTTGTAATTAGAATTATTTTTAGTAGCGTGAATGCGTCGTTCTATTTCGTTCATAATTTGTCAATGATGGTGCATATTATGGACTGATAGTAATTGGTAATACTTTCAAGATCTTGATGCCATTTTTTCTTTGGTCAATATTTTCTTTCCGATTTCCTTTGACAGAATTTCTTGCTTGAAAGTGAGTCAAGTTAATGTTTTGTTTCACCCAATGCCAATGTAGACAGATTTTAGATATAAATCATGAATTTAAATTTTAAACTAAAATTTAATTATTAATAACGGTAAAACTGCTTTATCTGCCGATGTTAATATCCACTGCAATCCACTGACTCGGTCTGACTGTTTTTACTATAGTATGATGTTTAACCGTTTATGTATCATTTGCTTTTCTATGACAGTCATTTGCTTCATTCATCCATTCATTCATCCATCCATCCATCCATTCATTCATTCACAATATGTGTACAGTATACATATTACAAATCTTGTTGCTTAAGGACGTTAAGGTATGCCGACTTATTTAATATGTTGTCAAAGACTATTGAATGCTTTGAGGAAAACTGATGAAGCAAGTGTTAACTATTGAACAAAATTTGGTTAAAAATACATTGTCTAAATTAGCCAAAAATGTTGTTATAGTTTATCTATGTAAGTGATATAGAGCGATAAATTACGTATTTGCGTTTTATTCGTCGAATGACCCAAATATTGTTATTGGTAAGGCAATAATAAATAAATATTGGTATAATCTCTAGCTACGCCACTGTTTCTCATCCCAATTTGACCGAGTCATACGTATGCAACGGATCGTAATATAATAATAGAAAAAAATTGTAACAAAAAAAAACGACCACACGCAAAAAGATCACTCCAAAAGCTACACGATAACTAATATTGACATCTATTATAAAATTGTCATTCTCAAGTTTACTTCCTATTAACAGAACTTCTATAAACTGACAAGTCTCCAGGCTACGTGTTTTTTAAACAAAATTATCTTTAAATGTGTACAGAATTCATTCTCATTTTATTAAGATGTTAAGAATAAAAAAATAGTTTAAAAATAAAAATAAGTTAAGTTTGTATTTGTTACAGAAAGATGCTAATTATGAAATTTTGCTTAAAGTTACTATTGTAAAGGAGCAGTTCATGTTATAATACTATGAACAAAGAAATGAATTTAAACATTTTTTAAAAATGCTTATGGATGTTGGAGCTTCATATTTTTTCATTGACATTGTATCCCTAATTAAAGGGACCGATTTCAAGTGGTGTTCCACTAGGATGAATAGAAAAAATAACAATAAGTAGTTATTGCCGTTTAAAAATGTAGATATGCATACATTTTGAAGTACATACATAAATGTAATAGTGTTATTAAAAGTTAAATGAATAGGATGTTAAAATATGTTTCGTTCCTCGAATATTACAATACTTTAAACTCTTATAAGCTTCACGCAAGGATATATTTAAGTAGCACACATTATTTGTGAGAAAGGGTGCTGATTCTACATTTAAACTTTAATACATTTTAAGTAAAATATGCTATTATTAATATTCTAATCTACATTTTTCAAGTTAAATTTTATATCACATCTTTCAGCACCGGTGCTTTATGATGCGACGCTTAAGGGTATACAAATTTTGTTGCACGTCCAATACGAAAAAGCAATGTCCTTTACTAAAAAATATTTTTCATTTTCTTTAGAGATCCGAAAGTTGTCTCATCTGTTCATCAAAATTGTTAAAATGTTATTTGTATTTTATAGTTATATTTTTTTAAAAATGAGCAAACACACATTGAAACACCCATACATATTAAATAAGTTATACAAACTAAATTAAATGAAATAAAATACATGTAAATATGGCATTGTATATTATATATATATATATATTTCAGTCGCACAAATAAAACCTTGATAAAAATGGTAAACATTCGTAGTTAAACGTTATGCTTAGTAGGATGGTGCAATAGATTATTTCTGAGAAATTATGAGTGATTATATATTAGGTCAGGCATCCTATACTTTATATTTCTTACAATTGACTAGTTGGATACAACTAAAAGAAAAAAAATATGTAAAATGTTCTCAATAATAATTTTTGCAACTGAAAAATACAATATAATTTCAACATGAGATCCAGTTATATAATCTCTTTGAAAGAATTACAAAAATGCTGCCTTAAAATTATATTTTTATCCCGATTATGCTTCAGTGAAGAAATGAATGATACGATTTTTATTTGAGTAAATTAAAGAATACACACGTATATGGCCTTTAATCTAAGGATGTTATTTGAGTAAATTAAAGAATACACACGTATATGGCCTTTAATCTATGGATGTTATTTGAGTAAATTAAAGAATACACACGTATATGGCCTTTAATCTATCGATGTTATTTGAGTAAATTAAAGAATACACACGTATATGGCCTTTTATCTAAGGATGTTATTTGAGTAAGTTAAAGAATACACACGTATATGGCCTTTAATCTATGGATATTATTTGAGTAAATTAAAGAATACACACGTATAAGGCCTTTAATCTATGGATGTTATTTCCAAGTAAGACTTAATTGCCTAATATATTATTACAACTTTGCCCTGTCTTCTTCTATCCTCTATTGCAGTGGTTCCCAACCAATGGAGTCGTGAAGGGTTTTATAGGAGTTACCACCTGTCGACTAAAAATATTCACTATAATGCAAATTAGCTCTGCTAAATTCATGTTCTTGCATATAACACTAATGTCAAATAGAGAAGTTATAGGATGATTTAAAAGACTATTCTGATAGCTATGTATACTATCTATTTTCATCAGGTTGCTTGCCAAAACAATATTAAACAAGTGACTGTAGCGTGTACTTCAAAATATCCTTTATTTTATGATGAAGTAGATTGCTTTCTCGTTATACCACTTTGATGATGAGTTTATACTTATCTTTAACTTTTTATGGGTAAGAAAATAGCAACAAAAAATGTTATATTTGTTGTGCTTACGGATAGTGCACTCCTATACATATAAATGAATTCAATTTAAAACATTAATACTTTATAACAGAATAACAACAACAAAAATATTCATGACATAATGGTGCAAATAGCAAAGCGAATACCGAATTAATTCCTCTACGATATATCATAAACAATGTAGATGTAAATGTTTGCTTCGACATTTATGTAACACAAGATCTGAAGGGGTCATTTATTGTTGGTCAATTTAATGTTAATAGTAAACAAACCTTTTGACATATGTGTAGTGCACGTCCATAATGACCGAACCATAGAGAAAGTAACCAACTTCACTTACTTAGGAAGCAAAATGTCATATGATGGAGATGCAACATCAGAGATAACGACCCGAATTGCGTTGGCGTCAAGTGCTTTTAACAAACTTACAAATATTTGGAGATCAAAGACACTTAGCAAACATATAAAACTTAGGCTATTCAACTCTTGCGTAATCCCTGTACTAACATATGGATGTGAAAGCTGGAAATCCACTCAAGCTATAGAAAATAAATTAGTTGCCTTCGAGAACAAATGCCTCCGAAAAATTTTGAATATAAAATGGAGTGATTTTAAATCAAATAAGACAATAAGAGAAGAAACCAACCAATAATATGTGTCAACCTTTATAAGGAGAAGACGTTGGAATTATATCGGTCATTTTCTTCGAATGGACGAGAGAAGACTACCATGTCAGGCCTTCATATGGACACCAAAAGGCAAAAGAAAACAAGGAAGACCAAAGAAAACCCTACGTAGAACAATCAAAAGAGAAAGCTCAACCATGGGACTAAGAAATAATCAAGACCTGATACATTTGGTGACGGATCGTCGTAAATGGAAACCCATGACTTCTAGAGGAACTAACTAACTAACGTCCATAAACATTTAAAACTTTATGGGAATGAAGCATAAAATAAAAACTTATATGTTTTCAGTATATAAAGTAATTTCAAGAATATAATCAACGTTTAAATTGCTCACAATCCTTTAGGCTTCCCTATGTCTTTTTCAGAAGTGAAGACGATACGACTTGCCTTCTCAATAATGAAGACGATACGACTTGCCTTCTCACTAGCAAAAATTTGATGTCCTACTTGGGTGATTATTATTAAATAAACATTTTCTGACTCCGACACAAACCAAAATATTAACAACTTTATGAGAAGCCAAAGAATGCATGCTACAATAATAATTGTATTGTCTGTACCATCAACGCGCGTGACTTGTACAAAAGACGAATGCATTATTATGTGTTACTAAAGAGCAGAAAGTACAATTTTTAATGATCAAGTGTTATATTATTGTATTAAAAGTACATTAACATATATTTTGTAACATTACTTCAACACAAATCACTGTTATTGAATACTTATTTTGTATCTTAACTTTTATAAAACTTTAATTAATGTGAACATGCTTAAAAGTAAAAAAAAAGGTTATTTAGGATACATTTGCAAAAAGTAGTAAATACAGTTTATAGTTTTTATATTATTCTTAAACAAACAAAAATCTACAATGTTTCCTAATTCTATCTCATGTATTGTAAGTATTATTATACAAATCCTTATTTCATCCGTCACCATAAATTTTAGGTCCTTGATATATGGCTGACTGAAATCATACAACATATGGAAGTAAAAAGATTAATGATATAAAATTAAATTAAATTAACTAATAATATTGAGAAATAAATCCTCAAATAATATCAAACATCGACGGTTGTCATAAAATGTCTTTAGTTTCCACTTTCCTGATATACACACGGTGGATATAAAATGTCTAAACTGTCCATTCTACTTGTTATTAACATTGTTTTTTTGTGTGTCTAATTTCTCCTGTCTTTGTTACAAAGGGCTGTGTAAAAAATGATTTAGGAGTTAAGTTTGCATCTATGCCAGTTTGATGATATTTTAAGAAAAGTCTTCGCTTTGTTTCGTACAGTTTTATGATGCGAGGTAATAGCTCAGTGTTTAAACTCATAATACAATTATCATTAACTGTTTAGTCAAGTGTGCAACAAAACAAAAATGAATTTCGTCTCTATCGCGTGTTATTGTATTTCAATAAACATATCAAGTCGGAAAAAAGAGAACTAATACCATGGGCTGGTACTAATCTAACACGGGCTACACAGAGGATAATAGAAACCAAACAATTCATTGACATGTTGTCCCCAATTAAGGGAGCGAAGTCAAGTGGCGTGCCACTTATAAGGCGATGCCCCTGAAGTATGTAGTTTGCTTTTGTAAAAAAGCTAGACATCAATGATCTTGTAAGCTAATATATTAATTGCATAGTTTCCGTAGTATCGCGCAAAATTATTTTAAAAATCTGCTTTTTCTTTAGCATTAAATACATCTAAATATAAAGTTAGGTTACATAAAATACACGATGTAAGTTAAACAAATAATTACTACTAGCTGACCCGCGGCGTAGCATACGCCGCTAATGATTTAGTGACGGGTGGAGACTTCCTGAAAGACACAGTTGTCAAAATGGGTTACATCGTTCCATTAATTCCAAAATTAAAAATATAAGCCTAAAACAATATACATAATTCTTGTGGTAATGTAATGCTACTAATTTTAGAAAGCAGCGCACCAAATTACTGCACCAAAAATAACCCTTTTCGAACGTTCCACATAAAATTGTTCTATATGATAATAAATGAATCAAATAAAATAAATAAAAGAAATGAAAGTTCTGTATTACGTAATTTTTTAATATGATGTGTATTTATTTTGAAAACTTCCGTCATTTTTGACGGGTGGTACGCTATTTTTATATAAGAATTATAAATCATCAAATCCTATTTGTACATCGTTCTCTTTTCAAAAATTAAAATATAAGCATAAAACAATGACGTCATATAATATTTTTATACAAAATCGATCGCAGTGCCACCCAACACTTCCGTTACATCCATCCATCCATACACACAGAAGACGGGAATTATGTATATTGATTCTTTTATTAATGTCTCATTCATAAAGGATTTATAGTAAAAAACATGTTTTTTTACGGATTGTTTTATTTTACGGTTTTTTTTTAAAAGTCTGAGATTGTGTTAGTTCTTCTGGATCATTGTTAAAGCTACGTTTTACGTTGTATTATGTAAACAGAAATAACTTCCAAGAGTTTTTATTTTGTAAAACAGAAGTGTATCGTGTTTATTTCAAGTATTTCAACAAATTTTATTGACATGCCCAGAAAACGAAACAAACATTGTAATGTTCAAATAAAACAATAGCCTTAAAAGAAAACTCCAGTTAAACAAAGAAATCTCACACTCAGTTTAAGGTACATATATAATACTCAGGTTAAACAAAGAAATATCACACTAAGTTTAATGTACATATATAATACTCGAGTTAAACAACTAATACTCCATGAAATACGTGAACGTTGGATCTCTACCCCGACCTAATACTCCATGAAATACGTGAACGTTGGATCTCTACCCCGACCTAATACTCCATGAAATACGTGAACGTTGGATCTCTACCCCGACCTAATACTCCATGAAATACGTGAACGTTGGATCTCTTCCTTGATCTATTAAATCAATAAATTACGTGAATGTTGGCTTTCTGCCAGGATCTTACGCCACTAATGATTTAGTGACGGGTGAAGACTTCCTGAAAGACACAGTTGTCCAAATGGGGTGGGTTTGGGCAAACGACTGTGAGTGAATGAAAAGAAGGAACTCTTGAGAGAGCAACATACAATTGTCCATGACTGAAAACAGGTTTTGGAAGATACAGGCATATCTTTTTGAACGTTTGGCCCTGTGCTTTATTTATTGTCATGGCAAAGGCTAATCTCACAGGGAATTGTCTGCGCGTAAAGGTAAAAGGGCAAATTTGAATCTGATGGAGTCAGGGATATCCGGGGAATAAGGACAGTTTGTGAGGTAGCAGCTGCGATAGTTTTACACTCCAGTACGTTGCGGTGAATGCTGGTAACAGTCAGTCTAGTGCCATTACAGAGACCTCTTTCCTGGCATGAGGTTTCTAAGAAGCATTACGACTGAACCAATTTTAATTTTCAGTTTATGTGGAGGCATGCCAGTAGGGGTAAGACTGTTCAGAAATTCTTCGGGGAATGAAAGTTGATCTGCGGGATCATCTGTGACGATGGAGTCAACGCTGGTGAAAGTTACTTCGTCGGTTGGGATACGTTTCAATACTTGTTCATTCAGGTGCAGGGAGTCTTCGTTCGTGACACTTAATATAGCTCGCGTACTGAGTTGTTCCGAAGTGACAGTTGAGAAGTCGAGGTCGCCATATAGTTGTTGAACGGGATCAGAATGAACAGGAAAACAATGTGAAGGTAATGTTACAGGAGTTCCATTTGTCCCGTCTCCAACATCGAGAAGCCATTTTGCGAAATGTTGTTCATCAGGAAGAGCTCTCATATTTTTCGTCAGTGTAAGTACATGCATGTGACGCCACAAAGATTGCTTGTTAATGCAACTGGCGACAGTGAGTGCTCGGGAGCCACGCATAATAACGGGGAGTATTTGTCGGAAATCTCCACCCAATAGTATTGTTTTCCCTCCAAATGGGTGCGTCTCACCTGTGAGATCACGTAACAACCTGTCAACTGCCTGGAATGCGTATGCATGTGTCATTGGCGCCTCGTCCCATATAATCAATTTGGATTGCAGAATATGTTGCGCGTGTTGCGAGTTAGGTTTGATATTGCATGTTGAAGTAGTAGTGAGCTTCAACGGTATTTTAAACACCGAATGTGCAGTACGTCCACCCGGTAACAATGTTGCTGCTATTCCTGTTGATGCAACGGTTATAGGATTGTCTCCCCTGGCTCTGATTGTATGAATCAGGGTTTTGTAGACAAAGGTTTTCCCTGTTCCTGCGGGACCATCTAAGAAGAAGCAGGTTTGTAGCGGATGGGAGTCGTTGTATGCAGCGTCCAAAACAGTGTCAACAGCGTGCTTTTGTTCTGTGTTGAGTTTGTCGTAGTGTTCCATAGCGTGGGAGTGTTCAGCCTGAGCGTCGAAGACGGAAGATGAATGACACATTGGAAGAATGTCAGTGAGGGGTAGGTGTAATTTGTGCAGGTTGAGGCCATGTGGTTGGAGCATGTCATTTATTTCTGCGAGAGCATACATGCAAGCGGTGCGTGTGGAATATGTTCTGAGAAAGTCCTCAGAAAGGGAGAGTTTATGCGTGTCCCAAAGGTGTGGAACGTTATGTGGTTCGCCGAAGACACAGACGAAAACGAAAAGTTGTCGCAAGAACGGTGGCATTCGTATCTGAGATGCCTCTGTAAGAGTATCATGCCATATCTTGTCGTCTTTAAGAAGACCCAATTGTTGGCACGCCTCTTTGAAAGTGTTACATTCCACGCCGTTGACAGTTCGTAGAAGGTTGAAACTTGTGACGCCTACGGAACGGGTAAGGAGAAGCCTGAGGTAATAACGTTCGGTGTCGTTAATGGCAACAACAGGCATTCTACCGATCACTTTTGTGCCTCCTCTAATTCTCTTTTGCCATTTTCCAGAGGATTGTTGGAATGTGTAATGTTGGGGAACATCAGTGTAATGTAACTCCACAGCTTCAGGATCGGTCTTGTTGAGTTCAAACCAAGCTAAGAGCATGGTGCTTTTGTTGGCCTGTCTTTGTAGCGCTCGTTCTTCGTGACCCTCATGAAAGAAGACGACTTGTTGTTCTGGCAAATGAACTGGTAATCGTGTAATAACGTGCGATTTTTCTGAAAGACTGTACTCGTTCAAACGCCACATAGCCTCAGGAGGACTAACATACCTACCATCAAGGAAAGTTTGTATTTCGTCATGTTGGAAAACACCATCGGCTGGCTCCTTCTGAAGTGCAATGGATGCAGCGTCGTGTCCTTTGTAGACATACTTATATAGATACTTGATGCATTGAATGGACGCGCACACTTCAACGTTAATGTGAGCATTGAATTTCTGAGAAAGCCAGGGATTGTAAGGTACTATCCAACGATTATCGATGTCGTATTTGCCAACAATGGCAGTTGTGCCCTGTCTTCGGCGGTATATTGGGGTACCCTTGTGTGTTTTCTTGTGTCTCGGCGTTGAAGTCCTTTGGGAAATTTTTGCTGCACTTGCCGTCTTTCATGCAAGGTGAGTTGGCATTGAGCGTGCCACACGGACCATGTACCATGCATTTAGTGACAATTTGGAAAAGTCGAGGGTGTATTTCGGGATTGGGAAGCTCAGCGCAGACATATTTGTCTATGTCATCTTTGGTCCTTATTTTGCACTGTGAATCAAGTGTCAGTAACATATGGCAATGAGGCAAGCCTCGTTTTTGGAACTCAATGACGAAAATGTATGCGACTACATTGCCGAAAATATTCCTCTCCAGAATGTCAGTTAGGAACTCCCGAAGTTTGATATGAAAGACGCGGGCAACGACATCAGGTCTGTGTTCTGGGCGCTCATGATGGGAAATGGCGTTAGAGATTTCCGGCCAAGCAGGATTGCAGGTGAATGTTAGGAATAAGTCAGGCTTTCCACATTTGCGGACAATTGCCATCGCGTCTTGGTAGTTCTGTTGCATGTACCGTGGACTGCCTTGAAACGTAGAGGGAAGAATGATCAACTGTCCAGGGCGAAGGTTATTGTCTTGTGCTTTCGCAGCGATAGCATCCATCAGTCCCCTGTATTGTTCTACGCGCAAATCTTGTTGATGGGAGCGTAGGTAATGTAAACGTGCGCCTTCTGTTCTGACATATGCGTCGACGACATATTGCTGGTAGAGTTTGCCGCTGGAATGCAAGATGCTGAATGCAGATGTCATGGCAAGCCTGTAAGCATAACATTGGAGTTGTGTGACTCGGGTTCTGTTCGCGGTTTGCTTTTCTTCAACATGGGTCAATTGTATGTGCCAGCCTGGATCTCCGTAAGGGAATAGTAGTGGATAAACCATGGGGTCACAGTTCATATTGAGTACAGAGATACGCTTGCAAGCATCTCCTCTTGGGTATATGCAAATATCGCGTTGTGCAGGAGGTTCCCCGTCTTCCCCTACAAAGATAGCAGCAACATCAGTTTGACAGGATGGCGCGTTATACCTTCTCATATCCAGAGTTGGATTTTCCATGAACACCATTCGTACAGCAGCAACAGGGTTATTATGAGTGATAATTTCGTGCATATGCATGTAGGATTTAGCGAAGGGGTTAACCTGTCGTAACATTTTGTCTAGTTGCAACAACAACATATCACTGCAAGCACTGTTACAATCGTTTTGCAAACGTTGAGTGGTAGCCTCAGCAGAATCGAAGATATATAGTTGACTGTATCGAGGGGGCGTGTTAGGATTGGTATACAATGGAGAGACTTGATGATAAATTTGACTCGTGGATTCGGAAAGCATACGGTCCATGGCCAGGTGGTTGAGCGATGTGGGCGCCCATTGATGCGAAAGCTAAAGCAGAGTTGTATTCCCTGATATGATCACAGAAATGTCGGGACAGCGGATTCTTGCCACTCAAGAGGTTTTGTAATAAAAGGAGGAGTTCGGGATAGCGGTGACAAAGACACTTTGCCGTAACGACAACACTTAGTATAATGTCCGGATTTGTTTACCTCTGATGGCCAATGAAGAGCATTGCAAGAAGTACATAGTGCGGTAGGTAGTCCAATGTTGTGTTCCTCGATGGGAATGGCAGTGTGTTCTTGAAACGCAGCGGAAAGTTGAATGCGATGAATGTGCATGTGGTTTGCGAGAAGATGGCACTGTTTGAAAGAACGTTTGCAATGTACACACTCAAAGAATGTGTCATGGTGGTGTGTTTTTGTATGTTTGTTGAGAAGAGATGATGTTGTGAACGATTCAGTGCTGTATTGACACTGGAAGGATTTCGTCAGGGCATGTGTTTTCAAATGGTTAGTAAGATTTCTGTGTGCGTGAAACTGTTTGTCGCAAATGCTGCAAAGAAATGTTATTGAACGTGTTTCTACATGTACATGTTTAGTTTGTAAGTGCTTCTTGAGAGTCCCAAATTGTTTTGTAGCATTGCTGGCAATGGTCACATTGCGTCATTCGTTCAGTGGAGTGTGTTTTTAAATGTGCGTTTGAGATATCTCTGGAGGCGGAAGGTTTTGGAACAAATGGTGCATTTAAAGTCCTCTGTGGGATGCGTTTGTTCACTGGAGTGTCTTTTTAAATGAGCGTTGAGATATCTCTGGAGTCGGAAGGTTTTGGAACAAATGGTGCATTTAAAGTCCTCTATGGAATGCGTTTGTTCACTGGGTGTTTTTTTAATTTGCATTGAGATTATATTTGTGTGTGAACTGTTTATAGCAAATGTTGCAATGAAAATCCGGCGTTTGTAAATGTTCATCAGTAACAGGAGAGTGAGAAGGTGAAGTCAGATCAGTGTGGAGATCACATGGGTGTTTAATGTTGGTGCACTTGCCGACGTTATCAACAGATGGCAACAGAAGGTCATTACGTGTGTTTGTGACAGGCAAGAGAACTTCATAATGGCCATGATCCAAAGGACCGCTAAATAGCAGGGATATGGAGAGACGTTGACCCGGATTGTAAACTCGAGGAGGGTCATGCGGACGTTCTCGGAAGTGAATAGTGATAGTAGCGGGAAGTATTTGAGACATCGCCACAATTTCAGCCTCGCCACCATAAACGCCGGAAGTATTCATGTACGCAGCGTATTGTCGAGCTGAGTGTATGACTGTGCTTCCGTGAGTAAGAACAACGGACAGGGCGTCGCCATAGTTATCCCAATGTTCGC
Organism: Ampullaceana balthica; assembly: GCA_944989445.1. Lineage (NCBI taxonomy): Eukaryota > Metazoa > Mollusca > Gastropoda > Lymnaeidae > Ampullaceana > Ampullaceana balthica. Next base: position 22,219 of record CALYLW010002025.1, read on the forward strand.
AAACAAAGCTTACAGCCATCTTGCGAAGTTCGAGAGCAACAGTTTCGTCGATGACATTTTTCCAGAAATATGCGACAGATAGAAATAAACAGTTACCTGATGCAGGAATTTCGACTACACTGAAAGACCCGTTGACTCCACGAAATATATGTGAAGCGGTAGCCATGGTTAGGAAACGAATGGCAATACGAAGGGGTAAAATCAAAACAAAGCTTCTGGGACAAACGAAGAGAACAATGGAAAGGCAACGTGGCTCAGACGACTGTAGAAGATAACAAAGCGACTGAGGGCACAGCTTGAGCTTGAGCGACTGAGGTACACACTCCTAAGGGTACACACTATTACGTATGCCTGGAGAGGTGGTGTTTATGTTCGCTAAGAAAGTGGGGAAAAGAACAGGCAAGAAAAAAAAGGATAACGGACACAAACAGTAGCACGAACAAATGGGAAGTCCCCGCGAGTGAACGCTGGGGGACCACCGAAGAATTTTTGATAAGTATTTTGGACATCACCACAATATATAAACAAATATTACAGCCATGAAGCCAAGTTGGAGAGCAACAACTTCGTCCATGCACCAAATACGCGACCAATAGAAACAGACAGGTACCTGGTGAAGGAATTGATATAACATTGAACTAAGCTTTTTTCCGTGACATGCGAAGAAAGGGGGGAAAAGAACAGGCATTACCATTTTTTAAAAATAAAAAAAAACATATGTTGCCGCTTTGGCTTGAACCTAAGACCTTCAGCATGTCAGGCGGATGTAAAAACCAATACACTACGAAATACATACACACTGAGCAGGAACATAAAAAGTGAATGTAAAAAACATTGCTGCTCTCAAGACATGCCCCACTCCACCACTACATTTGCTTGCCAAACGTTAACTGTGTTTAGTTGACCCGAGCGAGGGTCATTCGTCATGCTCGGTTGCACATATTTTTGCAGCTTACTTGCCTGGCATGGTCCCATGAAGAGAATTATATATATAGATTATGTCTTATAGATATTTAAATTACATTTTATTTCTAAGCTTTACACAATATTCAGATGTTTTTATTTATCTTGTCACCTAAGTTGTTTCATGTAAAACATAATGATAAATATATTAGTGCCGGTGCTTTTTGGTGCGACGCTATCAGGAAATACAATTTTAATGCGCATCAGATATGAAAATACAAAGTCAATAATATAAATACCTTTTTGTCCTTTTCTTACAGATCAACATTTCACGCTTTTTTATATTTTGGAAATGTATTTGTTTTGAATATTTTAATTTAATAATAATCATTTGATCAATCAAAGTTTTTATTTGCGGAATGCGTTTGATTTTATTGTCATTTTCTAATAATTATATAAACATAAAAACAATCACTAAAACACACACACACACACATACAAATACAGATTTGAATAACCCAAAACAAACTATTTAGCAGAGGAAAAAATATATACATATTAGGGCGTCCCAGAAATGCTCGGAACAATTTAAAAAAAAATATTTGGTGTCTCACCCCCTGAAATGTGTCTCTTGGGTACAATGAGTGAATTGGTGAAGTTGTAGCTCATTTGAACAACATTTAGAGGTCCCCCAAGAGCTTTTTAAATTCCAGTATTAGGCCAACATAAAAATCCAGACGAATCGTGGCTCAAATAATTTGCAGTTTTTGCATGCCATATATGAATAAAATGAAGTTTAAATATACTTATATTTACCTCATTGCTACCATTAACTAGAGTTGAAATTGTGTGATTCTTAATTAGAAAATGTAATAAATGCGAGAAAACATATAAAATACCTAATGTGCAAAACTTGTGCATATTTTATGAAGATTTGATTGTTTTAAGCTAAGCATGCTAAATTGTCAGGCTAGAAAAAATTTTGAAATTATTCTTTACCATACTTACTTGTTATTATTTGCTGCAGTGTTATTGTGACATGACTAAGGTGGCCATCTTGTTTTAAGTTTGCAAGACACCACAAGGCATTGTTTTTAAACAATTGTTTTTAAACTAGTATTTTAAATAATACAACAAAATAAAAGAAACAAGAAATATACTACAAGTTGGTAACTTAGTTCATTAATTTTCACTAGTAATGATAAATAATTAATACAATATCAATGAATTATTTTAAATTAAAAACTAAGGCCAAGTATAATAAAATATTTAAATAGTACAAGTGCTGCTACACTGCAGGCAGTCACTACTACTAGTTTACTAAGTCTGCTTAGTCTAGTGCTATAAAACTACTTAACAAGCTGTGATTATTACCTAATATAAAATCAATGTGATGTATATTATTTTCTTAAGGTATGGCTGTGGCAGCTGCTAAATTTAAAATAATGAGAAGCAATAATAACATCTGGCTTATCAGCTTTCCAAAAGAAACTATATCAGGTGCTCGCCTCTCTTAGGGCCTCGATGTCATGAAAGTTTTTGTATATTATCACCGTCAACAGAAGCTAAACATCAATACAGCTGCACAGCAAGTACATGATCAACTGTTGCCCTTCTGGGTGAAATCACGACTGCCTGTACGACAAAAGCAGCACATTCTACAGAAGATCAAAGATCTGTATGCAGAACAAGTTCGTTTGATGAAGCACCGTAAGCGTAACAACTCAACCGATCAAATGAACCAAAAAGAATACACCGAGAAGTTGAGTAATCTTTTTGACATTAGCCATGACAACTCTGAACAGCTGATAAAAAATGATTAAGACAGGCAGTTTTTGAAGTTGCAACGAGAATCAAGAACATGATCAATTGGATCTGTGGACAAAAAGCTTTCTGCTCAAGAAAAACGAGTTGCTGAGCGTCAGAAACAATTTATCAGGGATGTTGGTGATGCAGGAAAAGATGCTACATCACAGTGCCGTCACCATGGGTTACCTACATAGGGCAAGGTGGATGGCGAAAGCAATCTATGCATTGAAATTCGAACTAATGTTTGCAGGCAACGAAACCATCTTTCATTTAACAGCTCGAGAATTACAAAGTATAATAATAATCACCTTTTGTGACTGTGGCGATAAAGATGTTTAATGTATATATAAATGACTTATTGGTCTAGATGTGTATATATAAGTGACTAAGTGGTCTAGAGGTATATATTAAGTGACTAAGTGGTCTAGAGGTATAATATAAATTATCACGAAGATAGGTCCTTATATCCACAAGGATACCTTTAATTGCCTCAACACAATAGACATATAACAAACCAGGGTAGCGTAAGTTAAATTAATGAAATTTATTTACATTTAAACATCAGATTTGCAAATGAATTATTATGAATAAATTGTTAACGAGTTAATAAAGCCTAAAAATAGTCCCTTCTAGTATAGCATTTTCATCATCAGATTTTTTCCCAACTTAATGCTCGTTGGTAAGATACTTAAATTGTCATCAGGATCCTCGAAGTCCTGCTGAGTAGTGGCACGACTCTCGTCCACTGGTTGTTGTGTTGTGTTGCTGTCCATTGGCGAACCGTACTCCCAATGTTTTCTGCAGTGTTGGTTCACAGGGGATGCTTGATTGAGTGTTGTTCTGTGCGTTCAAGTTGATGTATCACTGTTCGCTCTGGATGCTGCTGGGTTCGGCGATTTCTGTTGATTCTCACGTTACTCTCCTAGTAGGGGAGTAATATCTCGTCTATTATCAGACGACTTCAATTGACACCGTGTGTCACATTGGCTTTGGCTAAATACGGGGTACTTGTGGCCGGCTTCAATTCACACAATAGTATATTGTGTCCAACTGGCTTCAGTCAGTACAGTAGTGTGGCTGACTGGCTTCAGAAGAGTACTAGTATGTACCCAACTGGATGGAGACAAATCTCTGTGGAGTAGATCATACACAGCCAAGGAGGAACTGGTCCTTGATCTGTCCAAGTCCGTCTCCACGCTACAACGATTCCTAGTGGTGTATGGCCGTGTCAGGATGCTGCACGCCTGTGTAGTGGGTCAAGTAGATCACTGGATTCACCGGGGCACCAGGAACCAGTCTAAATAAATAGAAGTAAAAAAGATTTTTTAAAAACACATTTTTATAAGTGGACTAAAAAGAAGAAAATAAGTTAAAACTCATTAGTTCAAGTACTTTAATTTAATATGACTAAAATCGTGGGGCGGGCGTTTATGAGGTTTAATATATGCGGTTCACTCATTCTCTCACTTATGGATCTCTCTTTTGCCTTCTAAATTAGAAAGCTTTAATTTTTATACCAAACACCCGCCCCCGTTTTTCGGCGGTAGGGGTCCGGCCATGTGTGACGTCATGGTGTTTTATATTGAATATTAATTATTTTGTTAATAAAAAATAATTTTTTTTCAAAACTGTGACATACTTTAGGGGGGGGGTCAAAGATTTTACTAATACAGTGCATGAATGTATTCCACTCATTCAGTTTCTGTCATTCAATACCTCATAGGCACTAAGAATATCAGTTTATAATTGTCATGAATAAAACAAATGCGATGTAGTTTATAAGCTGTTAGGCTAATGCGGCACGCCCCATATTTTCGGGCGGATTTTCGGCGGACGAAATTTCGACGGCGTATTCGGCGCGCGGGGTCGGCTTTATTGTCATTTTCACTAAACTAGTATCGTGTTTATCTTATTATCTTTATTAGTTATCTTTATTGGTATGAAAAAAAGGCCAAGTGCTAGTAAACTTAATTGTGATTGGTGCTTTCTCAAAGTAACTACTACTGATATTGGCTGGTAACTTTACAAGGTTTGTTTGTAAATGTTTTAGCGACTTCGCAGGTTTTATAAGTGTTTCATATTTTAACAATAAAAAACATCGTTTTAAGTAGACTTTAATGATCAAACAAACAAACAAACAAAAATATCTAGTTCTAATATTTCAACCAGAAAAAGATATTAAGGTAACTTTTTTTCCTGGAATAAATAATCTTGGTAAGTTTTGTAAAAGGAATCCTAAATTTATCTTTGTGCTGTATTTCCAAGGTAGAATTAATTGCCAATGTATTGTTAACATTTTAGCGAATATCTTCAGGACGTCGTCTTAATTATGTTTTACACTCTTCAAATCAAAGGCGACTCTGTTACTAAAATAAGCTTTGACTTCTTTTAAATGATTTCCTATACATAGTTATTTCCCCCTGCTACTCTGCTCTCTCTTTTAGCACATACAGGCATACAACAGATCGTAATAAACAAGCACACGCTAAAGATCATACCAAACGCTGCACGGTATTCAATATTGACATCTGTTACACAATTTTCAGTCTCCAAGGTTCTTGACATTAACAAATTGGCTATAAGACTTCTAGTCTGAGGTCTTTAAATTGCTACAGATTTTCTTTAAAATGCCATTAGTTTATATGTTTTTACACTTTTTTATAATGTTTATAGACGCCATACTCTTTGTATCCCATTATATATTGCGCCTAAGCGCGTCTGTCACCGCTATGTCCGGTAACCCTTGATTTAAAAAAAAATTGAAAATACAGACGTAAAATCATAATAATTTTGGTTTCGAGATTAACAGACCTTGTTGTTCTCGCCGTAAAATAGTATATGACATGACATCATTGTTTGAGTTTATAATAATTTATGAAAAGGAAATGATGCTCACAAGATGCAGTGTATGCACCGGGTTAAGATTGGGCTAATTGTAGAGACCATTATTTTTATATAGAGGGGCACCTTTATGAACTTTTAAAGGTTACTTATCATTGGTAGTGGCAGTCATTAATATCGAAATTTTCACTCAACCTAGGTAAAAAGGAGAAAAGAAACGTATTGATATTTTTATTATGCCGACCCCGTAGCGTAGCACGGCTATTGCGGGTAGTAATATATAAAGGGATCGAAAAAATAAACACATATAAAAAAGGTTAAGTTTTTATTTATTACAGAAATATTCTGTGAGATTTGATGACGTGCTCTATTTAAAAGGCAACGAATTTTCTTTTTTCTTGCTTTTATTTTTTAAATGATGAAATTAATAGTAACATAAAAAAATATGCAGGCAAGTGAACAACAACTATATGGCTAAAATATTATTCTAAATTGCGGTCATATTTTCAAGAATCACTTCAAATCATTATGCTGTAAACAAAGAAGTTTAGTTTTGAAATTAAATTAATTTTTAGCGGGTTAAAAGAATCCTACTTTTTCATTGACAGTTTACCCTTAATTATAAGGATCGACTTCAAGTGCCGTGCCACTAGAATGAAATATAGATTTGAGAATGTTGGAGTATGTAGCGTATTTAAAACATGAAGCTGGGCATATATTTTTTATTAAATATAAACATTTAATTGCTTTATTAAAAGTGAAATGAATATGATATTAAAATGTGTTCCATTTCTCAAATGTTGTATTTAAATAAATTCGTTTAAGCTTCACGCAAAGACACATTTAAGTAGCACACATTTAGTGTTAAATCTCATTCAAGTGTAGATTATAGTTTAATTTTTAAACTTAAGATTCAATCATTAAACTTCTCATCTAAGATTTTCAAGTCCAATTTTATATTAAATACGTCAGCTCTGGTGCTTTGTGGTGCGACAATAACGGGAGTGTTGCACGTCTTACACAACAACGCAAAAAAAAACTAAACTTTTGTTTCCTCTGGAATTACGCGTACTATTATTTTTTATACTAGCGTATCACCCGTCGAAAATGACGGAAGTTTTCAGCTGAAATCTATCAAAAGCCCAACTAACTTGTCCTTGTTTGATAAATATGAAATATTAAACTTTCTGAAATGCACACAAAGTATTTTATAACAGAGTTGTAGGGTGCCTACGGCCCCCCTTTGTTTTTTTATTTTATAATTAACCATCATCAATTCCTCTTTTTACATTGTTCGCTTTTCCAAAATTAAAATATGAGCTAAAACAATGACGTCATATAATATTTTTTTTACAGCGCATCTTTAATTTGCACACCCTTTGATGATTTGGTGCAGTAATTTGGTGCGCTGCTTTCTAAAATTAGTAGCGTCACGGACAGACACTACAGACATGACATTGCAAACTATATTGTTTAATTCTTATTGGGGTGCGTCCGTAACCACGAAAATGCGTAAGTAGAGACTGTCGTAACCCTAGGACCCCTGTATATACAATCCCTCAAAAAAGGGCACGAATTCAAGTGTCGTGCCACTAAAATAAATAGAAAACTACTTTTGTGTTGAATAATTTGGTTGTTTAAACAATTAGACATATGGTAGTAGATATATAAATTTCATTGATTCTATAATTTCAAAAATATGATTTTAAGAAGTTTATGTTCCTCGAAATCAAAATTTATATACTTAATTAAAGTTAAATAAAATATAACAATTTCATTAGTCATCATCATCATCATCGCCCATCGTCATATCTGGGGTATAGACCACGAACAAAGGCTCTCCAGACATCCCGGTCCTGCGCCAATCTCTCTAACTATCCCAAGCTGTGCTCACTCTTTTTGGTGTGTGCCTCCAGTTCCCTTCTCAAGGTCATTTTGAGACGACCTCTTTTCTTCTTGCCTTGGGGGTTCCAAGTGAGGGCGTGTCTCTGCTGGATGTAGGCTTACTGAGGGTGTGACCAATCCACCTTCATCTGCTCTGGTGTATTATCTCTTCCAATTGCTCTTGTTGTGTGCGTTGCCAGAGGTCCTCGTTGATGATGACGTTGACAAGCGGATTCGGATAATGGTTCGGAGTCGTTTGTTTATAAATGTTTGAAGCTGTTTAGAAGCGACTGCTGTTGTTCGCCCTGTCAACACTATCGAAAGCCTTCTCATAGTCAATAAAGTTGATGTATATTTAAGAAGTACAAAATATAATACCATGTCAAATCGACTTGTAAATTGAAATTTGATGGCATTAAAATAGTCATCACTATCTACTTCTTAATTTTTGCCACCTAATTTGTCTCACGTAACGTAACTTTAAATTAATCTGTATCGGTGCTTTTTGGTGCTGCGCTGTCAGGAAATACAATTTAAATGCACTTGAGATATGACAATATAAATTCATGTTATATTTTAACACATTCCAGTTATTTTAAGACTAAATTAGTTACTCTTATTACACCCTTACAATTGTACATTTATTTTTTATTGTATATTTGTAAGTTGTTATTAATCAAACACTAACGTTTTCTATTTTGTCCAAGTAAAACCCGCCTGAACTGGATCCTTGTAATTAGAGGTCAAATGCCAATGAAACATTTTGATTCTTGCTATAACCGTTGTACACAAAATCCAATAACAAGAGTGTGAATGTCAGCTGTTTCTACATAGCAAAAAATTAAAACACAAGTAAGTCAAATAAAAGTAAACACAATATAGAGGTAATATCACTAAAATGAATAGCACATTACACTGGAACTGATAATAAAATGTGTACATATATCAGTAAACAAAACAAAAAAAGCAACAAAGTTTGTGAATACAAAATTAAATACTAAACATATGAAAATTGAGAAAGACAAGACAGATAAACGACAGTGATGGAACAACACAAAATAATACCCACGAGATGTAAGAAAGTTTTTTTTAAAATGTTGCACGTTATTTTTTGCTAAAGAACAATCCAAATCAGATTTACTTAAAAGAACACACAAGTAACACAAGCACTACAAACTATAATTAAAAAACTGGACAAACATTTAAGAATTGATAATTAAGCTATAAATAGTATTCACATAGTTAATTATTACAACTAAAAAGGAAAGACACATATATCTTGTTAACATGTTTCTAAGGCCTTTATCAGAATGCATTTAAAAAAGTATAATTTATTTCTATGTACAATTACTTACGTCAAGGTATTTCAATTGAAACAAAAGATATTGACATTCAGAATTTGTTTATTTTATAGATTAATTTATTTTGTATAAGAAAAACTCAGATATTGTACAATAACCATTTCAAATAAAAACTTCAATTATAGAAAATGTTATATTCCACCACTTCAACACATTTCTTTAAAGGTATACAGAAGTGTACTTCATATTAAAAGAATTGCAATAACGTGTATAGTATGCACTCTGTATGCTTTTAACAGATTAGTCTAGTCTGTTTTTCACACATGTTTTTTTATTGTGCTTTTGAAAAGGTGTTGAATTTTTCTAATTGAACAAAAATCAATAATAAGTATTTAATCATGTAAACTACAAATATATAGCAAATATTAAATTCTACTTTAAATTACTAGTTTCAAGAAGCATTTAAAATTCTTTGACTATGAAAAATTATATACGTTTTTGAAATTCAATAAACGTTTATAGTGGTAGGAGAACTAGGTCATTGACATTGTATCCCTAATTACAGGGATCGAGCTCAAGTAGCGTGCCACTAGGATAAAATATAACTGTAAAAGACATGCACACTCGCTACTTAAACACGTAGATAGGCAATTATATTTAAGTAAATGAGTATTTTTTCCATAGTTTTATTACTTTTGATAGGAATAGTATATTAAAATGAGCCTCGTTCCTCATATGTTATACTAGCAAAATACCCCCGCTTCGTTGCGGAAATTAGTATTTCAGTTACGTTGAGAATCCACACAAATTCAAAACACCAATTGATTTCAATCTGGATCATGATGGATATAATACATAAATTAACTTCACCGTCTTGTCTGTCTGTCCTAGTCCCGCAGAAAAACAAAAGTGAAAAGTAAAACATGACACACTTCCCGCGATCCTATCAAGCTGATAATTTTTTTTTCTGCTACCATTGCGGGAGGGTACTCAACAACTTCCCAAAGTTTCATGCTCCTGCCTACACGGGAATTTATATATTTAATGATTAGTCTGTTTTATATAGCTCATATCAGTAAAAAATACATTTGGCCCCCGGCCCCCTAGTGAATGATAATTTTACATTTGTTTTGATTGTTACCATTGCGGAAGTGTAATTAACAACTTTCCAAAGTTTCATGCTGCTACCAACACGACACATTGGAGACTTAGTGATGAGTCAGTTTTTTATATAAGAAAAAAACTACATTTGGGCCCCCGGCCCCCAGTAAGTGATAATTTATATAATTGTTTTAACCTGTTACCATCGCAGAATGTTACTTAACAACTACTCAAACGTTTCATGCTTCTTCATACACAGGAAATAGGAGAATTAGTGATTTTCAGTTTTTATATAGCTCATTTAAGGAAAAAACTACATTTGGGCCCCTGGGCCCCAGTAAGTGAAAATTTAAATATTTTTTCGCCTGTTACCATCGCGGAAGTGTACTCAACAACTTCCCAAAGTTTCATGCTTCTACCTACTCGGGAAATAGGAGAATTAGTGATTTTCAAATTTATATATAGCCCATAGAAGGAAAAAAACGATTTTGGGCCCCCGGCCCCCATGAAGGTGAATTTTAAAATTCTTTTTCGCCATTTGTCGTCCAAAGAGGCTACTTGACAATTTCCCAAGGTTTCATGCTTCTACCTACGCGGTAAATCCGAGAATTAGTGATGAGTCTGTTTTAATATAAGAAGAAACTACATTTGGGCCCCCGGCCCCCATTAAGTGATAATTTAAATATTGTTTTTCCCTGTTACCATCGTGGAAGTGTACTTAACAACTACCCCAAGTTTCATGCTTCTACCTACACGTGAAATAGGAGAATTTGTGATTTTTAGTTTTTTATATAGCTCATATAAGGGAAAAAACTTCATTTGGGCCCCCGGCCCCCAGGAAGTGATAATTTAAATTTTTTCTCCCGTTGCTATCGCTGGTTTGTACTCAACAACTTCCCAAAGTTTCATGCTTTTGCCTACTCGAGAAATGAGAAAATTAGTGATTTCATATTTTATATAGTCCATATTAGGAAAAAAACGCGTTTTTGGGCCCCGGGCCCCCAACAGTGTGAATTTTAAAATTCTTATTCGCCAATTATCGTCGAGAGAGTGTACTCAGCAAGTTCCCAAAGTTTCATGCTAATACCTACACGGGAAGTTGGAGAATTAGTGATGAGTCAGTTTGTTATATAAGAAAAAAACTACATTTGGGCCCCCGGAGCCCCATTAAGTGTTATTTTAAATATTTTTTTCGCTTGTTACCATCGTGGAAGTGTGCTTATCAACTACCCAGTGTTTCATGCTTCTACCTACACGGGAAATAGGAGAATTAGTGATTTTTAATTTTTATATAGCTCATATTTAGGAAAAAACTTCATTTGGGCCCCCGGCCCCCAGGAAGTGATAATTTAAATATTTTTTCTCCCGTTACCATCGCGGGATTGTACTCAACAACTTCCCAAAGTTTCATGCTTCTGCCTACTCGGAAATAGGAGAATTGGTGATTTTCAAATTTTATATAGGCCATATAAGAAAAAGAAAAGTTTTTGGGCCCCTGGCCCCCATGAGTGTTAATTTATAAAATTCTTTTACGCCAATTTTCGTCGCGAGAGGCTACTCAACAACTTACCAAAGTTTCATGCTTCTACCTACACGGGAAGTTTGAGAATTAGTGATGAATGAGTGAGTGAGTCAGGGCTTTGCCTTTTATTAGTAAAGATTTATATAGATTATTATGTACTTCATACAAGGAAACATTTATGTACCACACGTTATTTACAAAAAAAATATTATAGAAGTGTAAATTATAGTCAAAATCATTTCTAACGTAATGATGTTATCATTAATTTGCTCTTCTAGGTTGTTTTTTATTTTTTAAAAGTTTTTTAAAGAAAGTTCATATTAAATACGTCAGCACCGGTGCTACGTGGTGCGACGCAGACGAAAAGAACAATTTAGTTGTACGTCTTATGTGAAAACGCAATGAAAGCATTTACTATGGTCACAACTGTCATTACAAATAAGTCAACGTGCTTAAATCTATAATAACACATACATGTCAAAGAAGAAAACTGTTTTAAGTAAGAACTTTCAAGCACGGTTACACAACGGAAAGCACCTTGTGTAAAAAAGCAACATGATTAGATCCAAATCTAAAAACACTAACCTGTCACTAACTTAACTAATATGTGTAATTAAAGTTATAACACTAAGTCTTTCGTAATATAATTAAAATGAACAGAAAAATCTAACTAAAACACAACTCTAAAACAGAGAGCATTAAAGGGCAGATAATCTATACGAACTCACATATCTGTATGGAAGAAACTTCTGTGTTAGGGGCCGTCCATTAATGACGTCACGCACCTAGGAGGGGGGTCACACTTTTATAACGATGCGTGACGAGGGGGAGGAAGGGGGGTTAAAGAAAGGTTAACTTTTAATAAAGCTTCCACTGAAATATTTGGTCGCTTTCAATTTATTTAATGACAATAAGTAATAATAATTTTTAAAAAATACTTTTTAAAAATTCAGTGCTTCTCAATTTGCCAGGCGGTAGGCCATCAGACGCTGGTTGGCGTAAGCTATCAAGACACGAAAATTAAATCTAATTATATTCCTTAAGTTTGAGAAGACACAAGATAACGTATCAAATTGCGTCGTAAAACATCAAAGTATTTGTGATGTAACCGCAGCTCCGTTTGGTTCTCTTAAGGCATGAGTCAAAATTTGTTGCCCATTAACCCAAAATATACAAGTTCATGTGTGCGTTATCCCCTCCTTTCCCAACCCCCAGACTCTAGGTCCTGCTCACAGGACTCTGGGATTTAGGGGAGCGTCGTTAGCCCCGAAAATGCTACTGGTGAGTTTTACAAGCATGAAAAGTGTCCAAAAATGATCTGAATAGGATTGTGTAGGTATTTTAAGTCAAAACAACACGGAATATCCTTTTCTTTACAAATAAAGGGTGGGGGGGGGTTATTTGATAGAATTATAAACGTTTTTGACATAATTGTTCTATTGGTTTTTTATCAAACGCCCCAAGCCATTCTAGATATAATGATAAATGAGTCCATTCAAAATTAGTCAAGTATTCATTAACTTTATTGAATACATCAAATTCTTGACATCGCAATTCGAGAGGAGCACAAAACAACTTTTCTTCTTAGCTCAGTTTTTAAGGCATTAATTTTAAATATCTAAATATCACAGAAGGATACTTGATACAGTCAAGTCATGTAAATTAAGATTATTGTCACTTCGTGTCAATATAAATTAAAGTAGAGTGGTATTACGTGTATTCGTATAGTATGTAGGTAAGAAATCTACATATGGTAGTTGTCACATTTTTAAAAATGCATTTTCTTGAAGGAATCGGTTCAATAATGGGTTTATGTTCCAAGCGTAAATGTACACATGACGTATTTTAATATATCTAGTGGATTGTAGTGGATGTTATATGTCCCAAATGAGTCTGCATTACCTCCAATAATTCCCTTTTGACACCAGATGAGGTTATTTACCCCTGTTTCCTACCTCTTTCTTTCGGGATGCCCGTCATTCAATTGAGGGATTTTTAAAAAATACATTTTAAAAATATTATTTTTAAATATATTTTTTTATAAACAAAGACGTTAACCGTGATGATTAATAGTCAATGTTTAATTTGTATATATTAAAATAAAATATAATCTAAGAGGATGTTAACACAGTTCGTTTTCTGAAGGCCGGTTAAACGTTTTTTTTTAATGCTTCTAGCGGGTTACGATATTAAAATGTAGATGTAGACCTTCACTAAATAAATTATAAATACATAAATGACAATAAAAATTATTTGAAACATACGTATTATCAAATAGAAAATAAGTTTTTTTATATTTTTTAATTATTTTTTTCCTTAAAAAAGCGTCAAAGCTATGTGACGTATTTTTAGAGGGTGGGTCTAACTTTTTGTGACGAGGGGGGGAGGGGTAAAAAAACTGGCCAAAATCGCGTGACGTCATTTATGGACGGCCCCTGCTAGTAATTAGTAAAGATAATTGATGGTGTCTTCAATTATTACAATGCCACAATTAATACACATAAATACAATATTGCGTCTTAACATTTGACCAAGGATAATAGCCTGATACACGTTCTTGTTATTTTCCCTTACATTTAAAGCAATTTTACAATTATTATAGGTTCATACAAGCATTGGACTTAGGGTTAAGATAAGTCTTTTTCAAACGTGTATGATGATTTTCAAATTTTCAAAAAGAAAAAACATAAGACACAATAACATGTATTTTAAGATAAAACAATTAATTTAGAATACTTTTTGGTAATATGCATTTTTAAAAATACTTTACAAATATTATACAACAGTTTGTACCATATAAACACAAAATAATATTCGCATTACACTTCTTTCACGTATGACTTAATAATTAATTAAGCTGGAATATTTCGTGTAAAAAGATAGACCACGTGGCCTCGATGCCTATAAATAGGTTTGCCATTTCAATGAAATTCCTTGTGTAACTATTATACACGAGTACAATAACAACAAGTCAGTGCTGGCCAAACATGTTGCTTTTAGATTTATCAAGTGAACATCATCCCAAAACAATAGTCCCAACCACGAGAAGATAAACTCATATGAAAAATAACAATTCAAAAATATTTTAAGGAATGCAAAATTTACAGCAAGGATATAATTATACTTAAAAAATATTGTAGGTAACGAATAGGATCGGCTGCAGAAATCGATGAAAAAACTTTAAATTTTCATTGGCTACCAATTTTTGCTTCTAAAATATAAAGTGACTTTCTACTTCAAACGTTATCTTTTTAAATAGAGATCCAACCTACTTCAACTCTTAATAATTCTTTTAGTTGTCGTATTTTGTTTGTAAATCATAAACTTATTTTATTTATCATTTACTGAGTTCAACTTTTTTTTTCCAAGACATCCATATCTTCCCCTATTTGCAGTCTCCATGACGTCATATGTGACTGAGTCACAAGCAGTCATGTGATTGTTACAAATTTACTGACATAATCTTCAATCTTCGCTTTATTCCAAACACCACCAGGCATCTAACCGTGATTGTTGTTATACAATTTCTACAGTCTCAAATGTATGGGAGACATTTTTATAAACTTAACCTATTGATTTTTCAAACAAGATAATACATTTTATTGTATTATTTGTTTTCTTAATTTTCTTTTTCTTTTTGACACCTGATTTTGTTTAGTTTAGCTCTCAATTATTGTTTCAATCATAAAAATGAACATTAAGAATGTAGAAATGTAAACAACAAAGGCAAAATTAGTTTTGAACTGTTTCTGTTCAGTCGCTTGTTAACAATATCATGACATAATTAAAATCTAAAAATAACATGAGCCAGGGAAATGATTTTGTTTTGATTATTTTTTTCTTTGAACGAACTGTATATCTGTGGAAGGAGAAACCTATAATGAATTATATTGTATCCCTGATTACAGGGACCGAAGATAAGTGACGTGCCAATTAGATAATGTAGGATTTACCACTCTTAGCGTCATCACTGTTGATTGCTTAATCGATAAGACACATCTATGCATTCCATAAATATTTTATTTATTGTTTCTTTATTTGAAAACAAATACTTTAAGTTTTATACATCTTTCAATTATTTTTTAAAAAATTGTGATTGTTCTTATATCTATTACGTATGAAACTACACGAATATTTATAACTGAACTTTGTGTTTGACGATTATTTTTTTTCATTTTGCTTCTTTTTAAATCCTTTAAATTAACTGGTGGTTTCTGCTTGCTTGCTTGAGGCAGGCCTGCGCTGCCGAAAAAATGTTTGATCAATTTTTAACCCACTTCCTCGTAAGCAAGCGAGCTGATATTTTGCAGGCAGACTCGTGCCGATGATAAAAATGATTATAAAAATTTCAGATAAATCAAATGTACCGTAATTAAATTAATGAATTTTTAGATTAAATTTATTTATATCTATGTAACATGTTAAAATTTGTTGCTATAGTGTCGTGGTGCGTATTATATTGAACAACCTTTCCTGTCGCGCAATAACGTGCTTATTTTATTGACAATACCATTGATAAACATATTCCTGATATGTGCGCATTATATTAAACATGTTTTAATGTAATTAATAGTTAGTAAAAATTCTACAAAAAGTATGTTAATTATTTTATCTACTTGTTCATTTAAATTGCACCATGATGAGATGATCTCAAAGTAAATGATACAACACTATATGAATATTTATATAATTGTGAATTGAATGAGACGTGAACATATTGCTCTAATTTATTCTATTAGAGATGGTTGAGATTCACTAATTGACATGATAATATGAGGATTGATACAAATGTTAATGGATAGTGTATGAGCGAGGGTGAACGTGACGCCAAAAAACAACAGACGTCCGCAAAATGTTTTCGTCAGCGAAAAAAAAATATTTTTTGCGAAAAAACTAATTCATTATTTGTATGCAAATTCTAAGCAGACATTAAGCAGAGATAAGAATTTTATTTTGCTTAGTTCTTTTCCAGCTCAGTCACAAACTATTAAATGATTGTTTTCTGTATTTCTTGCCAGCTGACTGCAGTCACATCTACTTATATCCATATCTCAGGTTTGTGGGCCTTACAGAATTCCAATATTGTGGGTTAAATAGCCGAAATAGAATGTAGGACATTATAACTATATTAGAAAATAATCTCGAACTCGATAGTTAAACCTCGTTATACTGACAATTTTGTACCACCCTGAAATAGATAATTCTTTCAACTAAAATTTCGTAAAACATTTTATGTGTGTAATCTAATATAGTTGAGTAATATTAATTTTCCATTCATAGATTAAATTAATTTTGACAGTATGTGCTGTTTTTTTTAAATAAACTCATTCTGAATGGTGTTACTCAATGTGTATGAGTGTGTGTCTTTACATAGATGCGTTCTTGCATGCATGCGTACGTGCGTGTCTGTATGTGTCTGTGTGTGGGGGGGGGGTCGTGAGTGCCAATTTATTTAATTGTTATAGTCAGACCACAGGCACAAAATATCCTAGTTACACAACTGTCGCCGGAGACCAAACATTACATCTGATAGGAAACTCACTGCGGACCGGGTTTAACTCGGATTTTTCTTGATAATATTTTATAAAATGTCTACAGTCTCCCCTCTACTTGTTATTAACACAGTTGTATCTAGTGACGTAGAATACTTTAGCACATTTTATTCTATTGATTTGATAATATGTTAAATTTACTTTTAAAACAAAGTTTTATCATTTTGTTTTATTTGGATTCATTGTAAAAGTTGAGTAGGAGAAACCTAACCATTCATTGACATTGTATCCCTAATTAAAGGGATCGACGTTAAGTGGATTACCACTTAGATAATTTATTAGATCTCCTCTTCAATCTTGTTGTATCTTGTGAAAAAACTATTTATGATACATACATCTAACACTTTATGTATTAATTTGATACGTTCCATAATTGTTTATATATATACAATAATAAAATCTATATTGCATTGGACGTTGTTTTTAAAAAAAATATAAGTTTAACTAACTGTTATTTAAATAATTTAAGTAACACAAGATATTAATACTAGGACTAATGCAATAGTAAATTACATTTATTAAGAGGACTTTAATAAAACAAAAAGTAATATTTCATTTGTCCACCTACGCCTTCTCAAGAATAAGGCGTAATTATAAATATGTAGGAACCGGTGCTTTTTGGTGCAGTGCTGCTTAAAGGCAACACTATTTTATTGCACACCATATATTATAATTACATTTCCTTTAACTCTTGGTTTTTTCTGGTATTTACATATCAACGTTATGCATTAACTTTGTTTAAGATGTATTTCTATTGTTTATATATATTCTGATCATGACTACGGAGCAATGTATCTTTTTTAGTTTACAAATACTTCTTCTTTATATACCTACCTACCTACCCACCCACCCACCTACCTACCTATCTTTCTAATCTATCTATATATGTATTAGATACTGTAAGACACAACATGTGGTTTCCGAATTCTGTAACTTCCATAAGTTCATACGAATTTCTAAAGTAACCCAAACCTTACAAATAATAGCCGAATTATTAATTTCATTGTGTGCATCTACTTCTTCGTGAGTTCATCATTATCATGCTATTCACGCTATAAGTTATATGTTAGTTTTTACTAAAATACTTTTTCAGCTCTTTTACCAGGTTTCATTCTCTTTGCAGTCTTTTTCAGTCCATTATTGACTTAGTCATGCACATGCAGCGGATCGTAATAAAATAGAAAGTCATCTATATATATAAAAATCAAAGTATGTATGTATGTATGTATGTATGCATGTCTGTTATAGCTGACTAAACCATTCATCCGATCGCCATGAAACTTTTGGAGACTTTTGAGTGGAAATAGGGTACTTTTTTTTCTTCAAAATTTAACACTCATGGGGCGACGGGGGAACATAATGAGAATTTTTTCTAATATGAGCTATATAAAAATTAGTTTAGGGCTTAGCTGCTTGGAAAATGAATGGATCTTGACCAAACTTGGTACATAACAACTTGATAGCCTATATTAAAGTATCACATGGCATTGTACTCCTAATGTTCGTTTCTTCGGGGCCGGGGCCCCAAAATCTTTATTTTTGTAAGCGTTAAATACTTTATTCCCGTTAGCTGACTATACCATTCATTCGGTCGCCATGAAACTTTTGGAGACTTTTGAGTACGCTCTGGGGATGGAAATAGGCAACTTTTTTCAAAAATTTTACACTCATAGGGCGCCGGGGGCCCATAATGAGAATTTGTTCTTATATGAGCTATATAAAAATTAGTTTAGGGCTTAGCTGCTTGGAAAATGAATGGATCTTGACCAAACTTGGTACATAACAACTTGATAGCCAACATTAAAGTACCATATGGCATTGAACACCTAATGTCCGTTCCTTCTGGGCCAGGGCCCAACATCTTTTTTTTTGTAAGCGTTAAATACTTTATTCCCGGTATGATCTACACGATCTTGAAAAGCATTGATTAATATATCTATCAGGATCCAGATTGAAATGAACAGGTATTTTAAAGTTAATTTCTTGCCCGATTGGGCCCGGGGGCCCTTAATGTTGTTTTTTCTAATCTTATATCTATATATATATAAATCAAAGTATGTATGTATGTATGTATGCATGTCTTTGTATAGCTGACTAAACCATTCATCCGATCGCCATGAAACTTTTGGAGACTTTTGAGTTCGCTCCTGGGATGGTCACTGGCTACTTTTTTTTCAAAATGTAACCCTCATGGGGCGCCGGGGGCCCATAAAATGATTTATTTTCTTATATATGAGCTATATAAAAATTAGTTTAAGCGTTAGCTATTAGGTAAATTGATGGATCTTAACCAAACTTTGTATATAACAACTTGATAGCCAATATAGAAATACTAAAGGGACTAATTTCCTAATGTCCATTTCTTCGGGACTGGGGGCCCAAAATGTCTTATTTCATAAACGTTTAATATTTTATTCCCCATTCAATTATTAAAGATCTTGAAAAATATATGTAGCCGTGTGGTGGCTAAGTTAATTTAACACAATAACAAAGTCCAATTCACTGGGCTAGGATATCAAACAGTTTTATTTCACCCCAAAATGGAACAGCTGTCCTTCATTACCACGTTCACTCCTTTATCGCGCATCAAACTGTCATTCTCTCTTCTACTTCCTTTCTGCTAACATACAACCTAGTGCATCTCGGTGCGGTGCACATGGTGCGGCGCTGTGTGGGTGTGCACACTACCACATTATTAATACTCTCTTTCACAGACCAGGGGCAGTATGATACTGGCCTGCTGGCGTGGTGAACTCCAGTCACATCGAGGGCTGGATGAACCTGCAGTGACGGACTGCTATGGTTTAACTCTAGCAGACGGCTATCATGGCACCTCAGCTCCGTTGACGGCCCGTAAAGTTATGAAGCCGGTTTCAAGGGTGAGGTGGCCAAGATGTTGGAATGCCCATGTTTCGGTGATGGTGCTTACTTCGCTCCCCGTGTCAATAAGTGCCGCCACCTGGTGACCATTTAGGGTTACCTCCAGGGTTGGACACGTGCCAATGAGTCCCGTTGACCTCCCCGTTGCGTGTCTGTTGACAGCAACGGGGTTTAGAAGTTTCCCTGGTTCACAGGTGGCCTTCTTTGGGTCATCTGTTGTCTGGGCTGCTGCTGCAGAGGATGTTGTTGGGGTGTATTATTTTGGTTAGCGACGTACCTCTTTTTGGCCTGGCACTCGTCTTCTATGTGACCTCTTCGGTTGCACCACATGCAGGTCAGGATGCCCCGCGGAGGCTGTCCCTGGAGTTGATGGGACTGTCTGCGTGCGGGCTGCAGGTGTTGTTGTCCCATGATAGGCTGTCTGAGTGTTGGTGGACAGTGGACACTGTTGGCGCCCATGTCCCCTCGGTGCTGCTGGATTGACTGATTGAGCCTATCTGCCACGGCTTCTACCTGCTGGTCGATGTGGGCCATTAGTTGTTGTGTCATCTGTGCCCAGTCAGGGAGAGGTGCTGCTGAGAGCTGCGCTGTGGCGGCAACATCCGAGAAATCTTCTCTCATCCACCTCTGGGCCTCTTTGACGACGTCTTCGAAAGTGCTGTCA
Source organism: Ampullaceana balthica (assembly GCA_944989445.1). Lineage (NCBI taxonomy): Eukaryota > Metazoa > Mollusca > Gastropoda > Lymnaeidae > Ampullaceana > Ampullaceana balthica. The sequence goes on from CALYLW010002025.1 coordinate 42,676, forward strand.
GTGTTTAACCTGGTGTAGGCTTTCACGTCGCGTCGCAAGGCTGCCGGCTGTAGACCCTGGACAAATGTATCCCGCAGTGTGTCATCTGATGTGACTGGAGTTCACCACGCCAGCAGGCCAGTATCATACTGCCCCTGGTCTGTGAAAGAGAGTATTAATAATGTGGTAGTGTGCACACCCACACAGCGCCGCACCATGTGCACCGCACCGAGATGCACTAGGTTGTATGTTAGCAGAAAGGAAGTAGAAGAGAGAATGACAGTTTGATGCGCGATAAAGGAGTGAACGTGGTAATGAAGGACAGCTGTTCCATTTTGGGGTGAAATAAAACTGTTTGATATCCTAGCCCAGTGAATTGGACTTTGTTATTGTGTTAAATTAACTTAGCCACCACACGGCTACAGTTTGGCGTCGTCGGCAGGATGAACCTGCAGTGACGGACTGCTGTGGTTTAACTCTAGCAGACGGCTACATATAGATAAATATATCCACAATGAAATTGATTGAAATAAACAGGCGTTTTGAATTTGACATCTTGCACTAAATGGGCCCTGGGGCCCTTAATGTCGTTTTTTGCTTTTATGAGCTATATAAAAATTAGTTTATGCGTTAACTACTGAGTAAATGAATGGATCTTAACCAAACTTGGTATATAAAAACTTGGTAGCCCATATTAAAATATTAAAGGGCACTGCACTTCTAATTTGTAATTGTTCAGAGCCGGGGGCCCCAAATGTATTTTTTCGTATGTGTTTGGGATATTATTTCCCATTCTATTTTAACGATCTTAAGAAATATATCAATGATGAGACTGAATTAAAATGAACAGCATTTTGACATTTACATTTTACATCGAATGGACCGGGGGCCCCAAATGTCTTTTTTTGTGTATACTCTAAGATAGTATTTCCCACTCAGTTTTTAACGATCTTGAGAAATATATCCATGATTAAAATGAATTTAAATGAACATGTTTTCAAAATGTACATCTTGAATTGAACGGGCCTGGGAGCCCCTTAATGTAGTTTACCTTATATCTACATATATATAAAAATTTAGTTTAGGTGTTAGATAATGAGAAAATAAATGGATTTTGACCAAACGCGGTATATAAAAACTTAAAAGCCTATACTAAATTTCGATAGGGCACTGATCTCATAATGTCCATTTCATCGGGGCTAGGGGCCCTAAATGTGTTTTTACTAAATTTTTAATATTGTATTCCCCATTCAATTTTACACGATATTGAGAAATATAGATACATATATTTATATTTTTGTTATGAAATTGATTGAAATGAACAGATTTTCGAACTTCATATTTCAAACTGACGGGCCTGGTGACCCTTAATGTAATTTATTTTTTATCTATATATATTCCTTTTTACTGACATCGTTGCAACGCTCCACGGGTCTGCTAGTTACAAATAATCAAGAAAAACATCACTGAAAAGATCACTCCAAAAGCTGCTCGGCATCTAATATTGAAATCTTATATAAAATTTCGTATTAACATATTTGAAAAGAAACTTCTAGTTTGCAGTCTAAAAGATTTGCTATAAAATGACTAGTATGGAGTAAACATGCTTTTAACAGTTTCGCTATAGAAAAATGTAGTATGCAGGCCATGCAGGCTATATGTTATTAACAGATTCACTATAAATTGTCTAGTCTGTATTCCACATGCTATTAACAGATTCACTATAAAATGTCTAGTCTGAAATCTACATGCTATTAACAGATTTGCTATAAAATGTCTTAGACATTAGAAGTCTTCAGAGGTTTAAGGGTTCTATGACGTATGGACGCGGATATTTCAACACCGGACAGTTTAACCACTTAACTTTTCGACCACGGCCAGTTCGACTTCGGACGTTTTGACTATGGACAATAAAGCTTGTAGTCATGTGTACAACAAAAATAGGGCTCATTATCCTATTCTATTCTTAGTAACTAATTTATGTAAAGAAAAATCTAAAATTATCATACCAAAGATAAGGAGATGATTTGATAGAAATTAAATAAGTGCTTATCGTGGTAGGAGAATCCAAAACAATTCGTTGATATTGTACTTCTATACACTATGAGAAACAGCTCGTTCTGTGCCACTTGACATACAGTTCTACATAAGTATATATAAACATTTAATAGTTGTCTTTATTTGAAAGAATAAGATTTAAAAATGTATTTAGTTTCTCCAATTTCATATTTCTCAACATCTTTTTAATATTTATTCATAGAAACCTTCCAGTAACACAATTTATTATTTCGAATGTCTTGCTATTGTCAATAAAACTTTAAAATTAAAAACTTACACTAATATTAATTTTCCCATCTAAGTTAATCAAATGAATGTGATGTTAAATACATCATAATTTGTGCTTTTTGGTGGGACGCTGTCGAGAAATATAATTTTGACGCAAATTCAATATATTTGCACATCGTATTTTAATAAAACTATTGTGCAGACACAAATCTGGTATTAGTATTATTTGGACATTGATACAGTTGAAAATAAAGATATAAAATACAAGATTTACATTTTGAACAGTTTATTAAATACTGACAAGAATAACACCATTAGTTAAATCCTTAAACTTTGAAACACTAGCGATATAGCAAAGTGGTAATAATACATAAGGCAATTAAATCTGACCTGGAAATACAACACATACATTACCTAATACAATCGTCTGATAGAAATAGGGATAACAACTTTTCTTAGTTTATATTTAAAAACAAACTATAAACATTCCCGTTTCGGACGTTGGGTTGGGCTTTTTTTTTCCATCCATCTTACCATAAATATTACCCTATAAAACAAGTGTACTACTCCATATTTCCTTATATCACACTTTTCTTAAAGAAAATAATATGTAGCCGTCTGCTAGAGTATGTTTTACTGCACGCCGGTGGGCCAGTGACACACTGCCCCTGGTCTGTAATAGTGTACACACTGTGCATACCCACATAGTACCAACATAGCGCCGCACCATGTACACCGCACCGAGATGCACTGGGAAGTAGTGACTGAGTGACGTTTGGGTGCGTTTTAGAGGAGTTCCGGTTCCAACGTTAAAAGTGTTCGGTTTCTAAATGATAAATACAAATAAACTTTGATGGCTATAATCCTCCACCTTATTTTTTGTCTTGAAATACTGTATATTATAAGTCTACACACCGCTACATTAAAATTACCATTTTTGTCAATTTTTGAGAAACAAAGATATTAAAAGAATCAGTGATATAAGGGGCCGTCCATACAGTACGTCACACTCCAGAGGGGGTGTAAGAAAGTATGACACTTTGTGACAGGGGGAGAGAGGTCCGGCCATGTGTGACGACTAGGGCTGTCAATTTGTTGAAAAAAGCTGCCCGGGTACCCGTGAAAATTTCGAACGGGTACCCGGGTAATCCGTTCTAAACGTCGCATAATTTTCCCCGTCATGACCGCTATACAGTGCAACCTAGCCACCCTCCATGCGCCTCATTTCACACAGTAGTAGTAGCCAACGCAAAGTTAGTGTCAAAGCAAGAGTTTTTTTTAACAAACATAGCGTCTTTCATCTCTAAGCAGTCCATCCTTATTTTTGGCAGAGGACTGTTGTTTTCTTTATATCATTCTTTTAGAGAACCAAAACCTTTTTGCGATTTCTGTTTCACGTTGAGAGAAAAAAGATGTATTAATTTGTTGGGACCGTATTTTCTTTCCCATTGACAGATACTTCCAGTTGAGAGAGTCTGATATTTCTCCATAGATGCACTTCACAGCTCATTAAAAAAAACACAAATTTTCATTTGATAAATTGTTTCGCGAGCCACAATGTAAACACAAAAAAGCCGCATGGGAGCCGAAGTTTGGCCTCCGTTAATATAGAATATAGACATTGAAGCCACATTTTCACGGGTACCCGGGTGGAATTTTACTACCCGGGTAAGCACACGGCAACGGGTACCCGGGTACCCGTTGAGAGGCCTAGTGACGACACGGTGTTTTATATTGAATTTTAATTATTTTGTTAATAAAAAGCTACGTTTTTGTTCAAAGCATGACGTACTTTAGGGGGGGGGGTCCCGTGATTTGTGACAGTTTGTGACCGGGGGGAGGGAGGGAGTTAAAAATTGTCAAAAATAGCGTGACGTACTTTATGGATGGCCCCTAAGTTTATTTAAATTAACCAATGTTTTTCGTGGTAGGAGAATCTTAACAATTCATTGATATTGTATCTCTATTTGTAGGGACCAAGAGCAAGTAGCGTAACACTTGGATATAAATGTTGCAATGTACTATAAGCGTCGTCCATATTTGAAACATGAAGTAATGCGTCTATTATATAGTAGATATATACATTTCGTAGTTCTTTTAATTTGAAATAAATAAAGTGTTGAAATTTATTGCGTCTCTCGAATGTTAAATAACCCTACATTCGTTTAATTTGTGTGCACAGAAACATTTAAGTAACACAATTTATTGTTGCTAATCTCATGTAATTGCAAATCAAAGTATCAAAACCTTTTGTAAAAGATAATTTACATTTAATCAAATAGAGTTTCATTTTAAATACGTCAACACTGGTACTTTGTGATTCATCGCGGAAGACAAATATAATTTTGATGTAATTTCCTTTTGTTAGTAAATAGTCCTTTATTAAAATAAATTACTGGTTCTTTACAGACGCAAAAAACCGATTATTTGTGCTTCCATATAGTGTAAAGTATATATTTAAAATACTAAGTACAAATTTAAATTTTATATTCAAAACTGAAAAGAACACCATTATTTAAATACATTATTAAACCTTGGAACACAAGGGATAGAAAAATTAAGAACAAAGCAGTTACGCTGCATAAGTCATCTAATTCTAACTAAGAAATACAACACAAAGTTAACCTTTAGACAGGGTTAAATACAAAACAAAGATAACCTCTAGACAAGGATAAATACAACACAAAGATAACCTTTAGACAGGGATAAATACAACGCAAAGATAACCTATAGACAGGGATAAATACAACGCAAAGATAACCTATAGACAGGGATAAATACAACGCAAAGATAACCTATAGGCATGGGTTAAATACAACACAAAGATAACCTATAGACAGGGATAAATACAACGCAAAGATAACCTATAGACAGGGATAAATACAACGCAAAGATAACCAGTGAACAGGGTTAAATGCTACACAAAGATAACCTATAGACAGGGATAAATACAACGCAAAGATAACCTATAGACAGGGATAAATACAACGCAAAGATAACCTATAGACAGGGATAAATACAACGCAAAGATAACCTATAGACAGGGATAAATACAACGCAAAGATAACCTATAGACAGGGATAAATACAACGCAAAGATAACCTATAGACAGGGATAAATACAACGCAAAGATAACCAGTGAACAGGGTTAAATGCTACACAAAGATAACCTATAGACAGGGATAAATACAACACAAAGATAACCAGTGAACAGGGTTAAATGCTACACAAAGATAACCTATAGACAGGGATAAATACAACGCAAAGATAACCAGTGAACAGGGTTAAATGCTACACAAAGATAACCTATAGACAGGGTTAAATACAACACAAAGATAACCTATAGACAGGGTTAAATACAACACAAAGATAACCTATAGACAGGGTTAAATACAACACAAAGATAACCTATAGACAGGGTTAAATACAACACAAAGATAACCTATAGACAGGGTTAAATACAACACAAAGATAACCTATAGACAGGGTTAAATACAACACAAAGATAACCTATAGACAGGGTTAAATACAATACAAAGATAACCTATAGACAGGGTTAAATACAACACAAAGATAACCTATAGACAGGGTTAAATACAACACAAAGATAACCTATAGACAGGGTTAAATACAATACAAAGATAACCTATAGACAGGGTTAAATACAACACAAAGATAACCTATAGACAGGGTTAAATACAACACAAAGATAACCTATAGACAGGGTTAAATACAACACAAAGATAACCTATAGACAGGGTTAAATACAACACAAAGATAACCTATAGACAGGGTTAAATACAACACAAAGATAACCTATAGACAGGGATAAATACAACACAAAGATAACCTATAGACAGGGATAAATACAACACAAAGATAACCTATAGACAGGGATAAATACAACACAAAGATAACCTTTAGACAGGGATAAATACAACACAAAGATAACCTATAGACAGGGATAAATACAACACAAAGATAACCTATAGACAGGGATAAATACAACACAAAATAACCTTTAGACAGGGATAAATACAACACAAAGATAAACTATAGACAGGGATAAATACAACACAAAGATAACCTATAGACAGGGATAAATACAACACAAAGATAACCTATAGACAGGGATAAATACAACACAAAATAACCCTTTAGACAGGGATAAATACAACACAAAGATAAACTTTAGACAGGGATAAATACAACACAAAGATAACCTTTAGACAGGGATAAATACAACACAAAGATAACCTATAGACAGGGTTAAATACAACACAAAGATAACCTTTAGACAGGGTTAAATACAACACAAAGATAACCTTTAGACAGGGTTAAATACAACACAAAGATAACCTATAGACAGGGTTAAATACAACACAAAGATAACCTATAGACAGGGTTAAATACAACACAAAGATAACCTATAGACAGGGTTAAATACAACACAAAGATAACCTATAGACAGGGTTAAATACAACACAAAGATAACCTATAGACAGGGTTAAATACAACACAAAGATAACCTATAGACAGGGTTAAATACAACACAAAGATAACCTATAGACAGGGTTAAATACAACACAAAGATAACCTATAGACAGGGTTAAATACAATACAAAGATAACCTATAGACAGGGTTAAATACAACACAAAGATAACCTATAGACAGGGTTAAATACAACACAAAGATAACCTATAGACAGGGTTAAATACAACACAAAGATAACCTATAGACAGGGTTAAATACAACACAAAGATAACCTATAGACAGGGTTAAATACAACACAAAGATAACCTATAGACAGGGTTAAATACAACACAAAGATAACCTATAGACAGGGTTAAATACAACACAAAGATAACCTATAGACAGGGTTAAATACAACACAAAGATAACCTTTAGACAGGGTTAAATACAACACAAAGATAACCTATAGACAGGGTTAAATACAACACAAAGATAACCTATAGACAGGGTTAAATACAACACAAAGATAACCTATAGACAGGGTTAAATACAACACAAAGATAACCTTTAGACAGGGTTAAATACAACACAAAGATAACCTATAGACAGGGTTAAATACAACACAAAGATAACCTATAGACAGGGTTAAATACAACACAAAGATAACCTATAGACAGGGTTAAATACAACACAAAGATAACCTATAGACAGGGTTAAATACAACACAAAGATAACCTATAGACAGGGTTAAATACAATACAAAGATAACCTATAGACAGGGTTAAATACAACACAAAGATAACCTATAGACAGGGTTAAATACAACACAAAGATAACATATAGACAGGGTTAAATACAACACAAAGATAACCTATAGACAGGGTTAAATACAACACAAAGATAACCTATAGACAGGGTTAAATACAACACAAAGATAACCTATAGACAGGGATAAATACAACACAAAGATAAACTATAGACAGGGATAAATACAACACAAAGATAACCTTTAGACAGGGATAAATACAACACAAAGATAACCTATAGACAGGGATAAATACAACACAAAGATAACCTTTAGACAGGGATAAATACAACACAAAGATAAACTATAGACAGGGATAAATACAACACAAAGATAACCTATAGACAGGGATAAATACAACACAAAGATAACCTATAGACAGGGATAAATACAACACAAAGATAACCTATAGACAGGGATAAATACAACACAAAGATAACCTATAGACAGGGATAAATACAACACAAAGATAACCTTTAGACAGGGTTAAATACAACACAAAGATAACCTATAGACAGGGATAAATACAACACAAAGATAAACTATAGACAGGGTTAAATACAACACAAAGATAACCTATAGACAGGGATAAATACAACACAAAGATAACCTATAGACAGGGTTAAATACAACACAAAGATAACCTATAGACAGGGTTAAATACAACACAAAGATAACCTATAGACAGGGTTAAATACAACACAAAGATAACCTATAGACAGGGTTAAATACAACACAAAGATAACCTATAGACAGGGTTAAATACAACACAAAGATAACCTATAGACAGGGTTAAATACAACACAAAGATAACCTATAGACAGGGTTAAATACAACACAAAGATAACCTATAGACAGGGTTAAATACAACACAAAGATAACCTTTAGACAGGGTTAAATACAACACAAAGATAACCTATAGACAGGGTTAAATACAACACAAAGATAACCTATAGACAGGGTTAAATACAACACAAAGATAACCTATAGACAGGGTTTAATACAACACAAAGATAACCTTTAGACAGGGTTAAATACAACACAAAGATAACCTTTAGACAGGGATAAAACACTCTTCTTATTCCATATACCAGAACAAACACATATAAATTATCGATCTTCGTGTCCTGATATCGTACTAGGAATGGGTTGCCAGAGGAAACCAGGAAAAGCAAACGATCTATAAACATTAAAAACTCTGATGAAAATCTAAGACTGCACATAAACCACAGATAACCATAGGACGAGATCGTCGTAGTGAAGCCTTCCATGTGTATCCGGGAACTCGGGTACCTGATCCCGTGCAATTACCCGGGTAGTAAAATTGTCGCCTTCTATTTAAATAAAAAAATAACATTTAATCAATACAAAATCACTAACACCATGTCTCATAGACTTGTAAATTACATTTTCATGACATTTAAACAGTCATTACTATCTATTTATTAATTTTGTCACCTAATTTGTCTCACGTACAACGTAACTTTAAATAAATCAGTGCCAGTGCTTTTTAGTGCAGACTCCTGCAGCCAATCAGTAGCGGAGAAAAATTAAATCTCATTTACATATTGAACAAATTTATGCGGACTTTCAAAACTATTTATTTTTGGTGCAGTATTTTTGTCATAATTCAGTATTGTGTTCCCATCTTTGAAGCGTGTCACTCCTGCTAATCACTACTGTTACTCCTAGACAAAATGTCACCGAAACGACGGCGGAACTTCCTTGGAAGGGCTTTGTTGCTTGCATAAATATATTCTCCTGTTCTTTTAAGACTAAAAATAGATTATGTTAGTACATTAATTCAGTGGTAATATATTTTTATTATTGCACATTTTCTACTTTAATAATAATAACCACTTTTTAAGGCCAAGTTTGTATTAATCAAATAATACCGTCTTCTGTTTTGTCCAAGTGAAACTCCGCCTAAGCTGTATCCTTGTAATTAGAGGTCAAAATTAAATGAAACATTCTGATTCTTCCTATACCCGTTATATATCTAAGTCCAATAACAAGTTGTTTTGATGAAGGAGTCTATGTTAACTCTATCAGATGCACACCATCTCCCCAAAAAGTAGTGCTAACATGTCAAGATATACATCATTTAAAACAAAATATACGAAATGTATAAGGGCTGTACCGGATTTCTTCTCCGGCTCCGATAAATCCGGAATTTTGCCATTTTCACAAATCCGGCTCCGGCTCAAATCAATTTTGCCGCATTTGGACCGGATTAGGCAATAACACAGTAGCTCATCCAGTTTAGTATTTCTCGCTGAAATAGATAAGAATTTACCCCCCCCACCCCCCAAAATAAAAAAAACACACACTCATTTTGAAATTTAATGGTGAATTACTTCATGAGTTTGTGGTAGTTGATTACAGTGGTACCTCGGTATACGTCTCCTTTGGTATAACTTAACCTCGGTATACGTCTGCTTTGGTATAACTTAAACTCGGTATATGTCCGCTTTGGCATCACTTAAACTCGGTATACGAATTGTTTGGACGCGAAACATTTTGCTTGGAATATGACCCGACTAATAGAACATGTATGGGGGCGTTCACAATTGATGTCAAGGGATTTAGGCTGATCTCCCCACCCCCCACCCGACACACGTCGTCACAAAAAGTTAGCCCCCATAAATATGACGTCACAATGTTTCACCCCTGCCCCCAATAAAAGCCGTATTTCTTATTTGAAAATGAGCATTTTTTAATTCACTTTATTTTCATATAAGTATGTATTTAGTTAACATCATTAAATAAATTGTAAGCAATCAAAGATTTAACTTGAACTTTCATTTAAAATTGCGTGCTTTAATGTGACGTCACAGTTTTTTAAAACAACATCAAACACACCCCACACCCCCACCCCCACCCCGTCACACATCGTCACAAATGTGTGGCTCTCCTTTGCCCGAATGACGCCTTTTATGGACGGCCCGTATGTATCAAAATTCACATTGCGCTGCACAGTTTCCCTTTAAGCTGAGCTGCTGCGCCGCCGTGCAGATGTCTGACCAACGCCGTGAAGCAATTTAGAATTTCGCGCAGTATTTTTGTAAAATATTGCACAAAATATGGTTTCTGTGCAACTTTTCACACGATATTTTTTTACTTTGCACACGAACCAATGAACCTTACAGGGAACATTGATTCACGCATACGTACCATGTATTCATGAGTTCACACCGCGCGATAACATAGTGTGTGAGTGCGGCAGTTGATACCATTCAGTTAACAATTCGCACAATAACTATAAGCTGTCACTGTTGTTGCGAGTTGTAATTGAGCTGGCAATTTGCCAACTGAAAATAATGTGAAAACTAAAAATTGAAACTGGAAACTAAAAACTGCTTATGTATTATGTTTCATCTTGAACTCAATGAACTTAATATTATTTATTCTTATGTAATTATTTTAAATTTCAATGATCAATATGAGTTTATGTCATCGTTGTAATGAATATGGTAATGAACTGCAGTAAAGAACAGTCGAGTGACTCCACTCACTTAACTCAAGTGATGTAGTACGTTATTTGGTTTTTTATTTGTGAATCCGACTCCGGCTCCGCGGATCTCACTTCATAAATCCAGAAAATTTGACTCAAGTCGGATTTAAAAAAAAATTAATCTGGTACACCACTAATTTATATCAATAATTTTAAGTGTACTTTATATTTAATTTATTATTTTGTCTTTGGCTTACACACTTAAAACAAAATGCCACACTCCAATCATGTATATGTCCAAATATGAATCATTTGAGACAACATCACAAATTACAGTAGTCAAAAGCATGTCTGGTTATAAGATATATAAGACAGCATCTGAAAAAAAAGTAATCAAAAACATTTCTGGACATGTCTGGGTGCTCAAATTTTGAGATATCTCAGATTTACGCAACTTGTTTCTGTTTGCAATTATTCTTTTGCATATAGATAAATATTTCTAATTAATATGATAGTAGCATGTATATGATGAAAGATGTAAAACTTTTTATGTTTATTAATATTCATACAAATTTGTCTTTATTTTTCGCAGCCTTGTACATGACAGAGAGTTGTGATTAGCGCCCACGCTTTTATGAGCAATGGATAGGTTCACATATTTCACCTGTTATCATAGAATATTTTTATTTTCTTCTTTTTTTGTGCACCTTCTATATGTAAATAAAAGCATGTTTTTTAAAAGCATGTTTTTTTGTTAAATCTTTTTTTTTAATATTTTTTTTTATTTGTTTAGTGCACTTTATATATGTAAATAAAAGCGTGTCCTTTTTCTAAAAAAGTATTTTTTTAAAAAGTATTTTATTTTTAAAAAATTGGTATATGAAGGGGCATAATTGATAAAGGGAATGTCTGAATAATCAAAACTCCAGTTGTTCCTCTTGTATTATCGTGTCAATTTTGAATTAGTTTCGTATTTCTGAGCTGTTAAACACGTGAAATGTTGTCATCGATGGCTGGTGGTGAACTCCGGTGACACGCACGTGGAAACCAACAATAGCACGGATACAGATGCTATAGAGAGATAAACTAAAAAATGCATAAATTTAATTACGATACATTCGATCGCTTTGAAATTATTGGTACAACATATTGTCATTTTATATCTAGCTGTGGTAAAATTTAGAAATCTCTAGGACCATCAGAAGTGGTTTAATTTTACGTTACAAGATTTGACGGATAAACAACATCCAACATAAAAACAGTGTAAATTAAATAAAAGCGTGTAATACATTGAAAATCTGCAGGTTTTCTTCCCCAAAAAGTCTAAATATGGAATCTTCACCCTTCCTCAACATCAAATATTTCGCCATGTTTCAGTTATTTGTTAATTTTTTTCAGCCACTTGAAATAAAAATTATTTAACTTTGTTGGTAGCACAGCCTAAAGCAAACTTTGTTGAAGATTTAGTTAAAATATAGAAAAAATAGTTTAAATATAACAATAAGTTAAGTTTTTATTTGTTAGAGAAAGTTGCAAATTATGAAATTTAGCTTTAAGTTATTATTTTCAAGGAGAAATTTAAATTATTATACTTTTAACTATGAAATCAACTTTTAAAATTAAACAAAGACTTACCGATGTAGGAGCTTTATACTTTTTCATTGAAATTGTATCCTTGATTATAGGGACCGAGTTCAAGTGGCGTGCCACTAGAATAAATTAGATAAATTGTAAGATATATGTATTTACTGCTTAAAAATGTAGAATGGCATTTATGTTAAAGTATTTATATAACTTTAATAGTTATATTAAAACTGAAATGAGCAGATTATTAAATACAATTTCTTACCTCAAATGTTATTTTATTATAAACTCTTATAAGCTTCACGCAAGGAAACATTTAAGTAGCACACAAATCTCATAGGAGGGTAAATAGTAGTTTATTAGATTTTTAAATTAAAGATGCTACCATTAATCTTCTGATCTAAGTTTTCAAGTAAAAGTTAATACGAAATACAACAGCACTGGGGCCTTGTGGTGCGACGCTAACGTGAAGAACAATTTTGTTGAATATTTTATATGACAACGCAATAAAAAACATGCAAATTTTCCTGCTCCAAAAGTTGTCTTGTGTGTGCATCAATAATATTGAAAAGAAATTTAAGTTCAAATGTATTGGTATAGTAATATTTTAATAAAAATAATTTTAAAAAAGACACATAGAAGCACACAGACATATTTTAATTATACTAAATAAAATAAAGTAAAATAATATATATCCCTAATTTCTGGAAGATGGGTTCATAAGTATAAAGACGTTAGTATGGTTCAATATGGCGAATGACATTGACGTCATACTAACGAAATAAGTACGTTCATCAGTGTCAGTTAAGCATTCAAACCGACTAACAAATTTCGTGAAGATGGGGTCATAAAGGAGAAGAAGGTTAAATATAGAGATCGTTGTCTGTCGTGTTGTCGACCGTTAATTCAGTTACGTGTAGAATTTCAAAATGAAACCTGTTTACTTTTGGACATCTTTTGCCTCGTCAAAATCTAATGCCCCAGGTTTGATCAAGAAACTGTTATTTTGTCCAGAACTCTTTGTGGGAGTGTATTCAAGAACTTTTTATAGTTTTATGTTGATCAAAGAACAAAGAATATTAATACCGCTTATGTAAAAACGACATTAATGGGCCCCGGGGGAATTTAACGCCATATTTATAATTTATAACATATGTTAATTTTAACCTTGATCAGGATTAATATAATTGCTGGTAAAATAATTTTAAGGTCGTGTAAAATGAAATTGGGAAAAAAATGACACCGAGGACCCGGCCAAAACGGACCAAGATATCAAGTTCATAGACCTTTAATTTTCAATCTGGATGATTCTGAAAATATGTGTCAATATTTGTCAAAATTTATAAACTTTAAGGGGGGAAAATGCGTTAAAAAAATTAGAAAAAAGATTTGGGCCCCCCCCCCACCCCCGTACCATAAGAAGTGAAATTAGGAGTTTGGTTCCAGTTTATAATGTTAATATAGGTCAACACGTTTGTATGTATCAAGTTTGGTTCCCGTTTATAATGTTAATATAGGCCAACACGTTTGTATGTATCAAGTTTGGTTCACTTTTATAATGTTAATATAGGCCAACACGTTTGTATGTATCAAGTTTGGTTCACTTTTATAATGTTAATATGGGCCAACACGTTTGTATGTATCAAGTTTGGTTCCCGTTTATAATGTTAATATGGGCCAACACGTTTGTATGTATCAAGTTTGGTTCACTTTTATAATGTTAATATGGGCCAACATTTTTGTATGTATCAAGTTTGGTTCACTTTTATAATGTTAATATGGGCCAACACGTTTATATGTATCAAGTTTGGTTCCCTTTTATAATGTTAATATAGGCCAACACATTTGTATGTATCGAGTTTGGTTCCCTTTTATAATGTTAATATGGGCCAACACGTTTGTATGTATCAAGTTTGGTTCCCTTTTATAATGTTAATATGGGCCAACACGTTTGTATGTATCAAGTTTGGTTCCCTTTTATAATGTTAATATGGGCCAACATGTTTGTATGTATCAAGGTTGGTTCCCTTTTATAATGTTAATATGGGCCAACACGTTTGTATGTATCAAGTTTGGTTCCCTTTTATCATGTTAATATAGGCCAACATGTTTGTATGTAACAAGCTTGGTTCCCTTTTATAATGTTAATATAGGCAAACACGTTTGTATGTATCAAGTTTGGTTCCCTTTTATAATGTTAATATAGGCCAACACGTTTGTATGTATCAAGTTTTGTTCCCTTTTACAATGTTAATATAGGCCAACATGTTTGTATGTATAAAGTTTGGTTCCCTTTTATAATGTTAATATAGGCCAACACGTTTGTATGTATCAAGTTTGGTTCCCTTTTATAATGTTAATATGGGCCAACACGTTTGTATGTATCAAGTTTGGTTCCCTTTTATAATGTTAATATAGGCCAACACGTTTGTATGTATCAAGTTTGGTTCCCTTTTATAATGTTAATATGGGCCAACACGTTTGTATGTATCAAGTTTGGTTCCCTTTTATAATGTTAATATGGGCCAACACGTTTGTATGTATCAAGTTTGGTTCCCTTTTATAATGTTAATATAGGCCAACACGTTTGTATGTATCAAGTTTGATTCCCTTTTATAATGTTAATATGGGCCAACACGTTTGTATGTATCAAGTTGGGTGAAGATCCATTAGCAACTATTTAATGTACTTTTATGGAACTCATGTAACGAAAATAAGCTTTTGGGCCCCCAGCCCTTAAAAATTGGTATGTTAATTATTTTATTTTTTTTATGTCAGAACCTTTTGTGGGAACGTACTGTACAAGTTCGTGAAGTTTATGCCAGAAACTTTTGTGGAAACGTGCTTTACAACTTGTGTGTGAATGTACTATACATTTTTGTGTGAACGTACTGTACAACTTTTGTGTGAACGTACTGTACAACTTTTGTGTGAACTTACTGTACAACTTTTGTGTGAACTTACTGTACAACTTTTGTGTGAACGTACTGTACAACTTTTGTGTGAATGCACTGTACAACTGTTTGTGTGAACGTACGGTACAACTTTTTTGTGAACGTACTGTACAACTTTTATGTGAACGTACTGTACAACTTCGTTAAACTTCAGGGCGATAATTTGAACACAATAATATTTATACAGCTTAAATAAGAAAAAATGACATCAAGGGCTCCCAGGGACCGATGGTGTAAGATGTAAAGTTAAAAACCCAATTGATTTCAATATGGATCATGATTGATATATTTTTTTCTAACAATGGTTAAAATCGAGTAAAATGAAATGGGTAATAAAGAATTAGTTGTTAAGGGGAAAAAAACATATTGGGCCCTGAGCCCAAAAGAAATAGACATTAGGTTTTAATTGGCATATATAATTTTAATAAGGCTTATCAAGTTTTTGTTTGTACCAAGTTTGGTCAAAATATATCCTTTTAAACAATAGCCGAAGTTTAAACAAATTTTTATAGGGCTCATATTCGGACAAAAAATACATTTTTGCCCCCGGCCCCCCGTGAATGATAATTTAAGTATTTTTTTTCTCTAACCTTTGATCACCGCGAAAGTGTACTCAACAATTTCGCAAGGTTTCATGTTTCTATCTACACGGGATATTGGAGAATAAGTGATCAGTCAATTTTTATAGCCCATAAAGGGAAAACAGCATTTGCGCCTTCAGTGAGAGATAGTTTAAGTATTTTTTCTCCTGTTACCATCGCGGGAAGGTACGCAACAACTTCCAAAAGTTTCATTCTTCTACCTCAGGGGTCTGCGAACAGGTGTAAATTACCCCATTTGGGGCAAAAAGCGAATTGAATAGGGCAATGATAACTCATTTGGGACATTTCAAATCCACTAGAATCCGCTGTATTTAATAAAATCGGTCATGTGTACGTGTACGTGTACGCTTCGAACAAAAGACAACTACTGAACCAATAGTTTTCTACCTACAGGAGTTCTTTTTAATTTAAACTGTGGAGAGGACTTAGAAGTACTAGTACAAGATCAAAACAATTTAGTCTGTAGAATAAGGTACATAGCAAAATGAAACATTTTCAAATTCTTTAGTGGAGCTAGGTCCGAGTCAACATAACGAAGTGGAACTATCTCCTATTGATAATTAGATTAAACCTTCAAGTTCGTTATCTGAACCAAGTTCTGATTCCCATAACAACGAAAGAGAAATGTCTCTGAGCCAACTAATATTCAAGTCTCCGGTCATGAAAAACGCGCGTATGAAGGTTATAAAGATTCTCTCAGAGGATCCAAATGTGCAGAAAAGAAATGCCAATATATTAAAAATTAGGGTGATTTCTAAACAACAAGCTAAAAAAAAAGCTTGAAACATTTAATTCAAAATACCCTGCCGCTAGAAAGGGTGACACAGTTAGAGCTCGAGTCCCAGATGTTGACAGAAGTCGCACCGATGGAAGAAATATTTTGGCATTTCTTCTTTGAAATAAAAGATACCAATATTTTTAAATTAGGCACGAAACATGGAATCCTAAATCAACTTTATGCGAGGAAACTTTTTACAATATGTAATGGAAGGTTTATTTATGACTAAGAAATTCCTCAGTTTGAGATTTCACTAAGAGATTGAGCAAAAATGTCATCAATTACTGGCGGCAAAGCTGTAAACTTGGCTGTAAATTTTTCAAGTGCAAGTGCCGTAAACATAAACAAAAACATGTAACTCGAAATTTCACAAAAGTGGAAGCTGCTCTAATAAATACAAACTCTAGGATTTGACATTTTGTGTGTATATTATGTACTTGTAAGTACCTACCGATGTGTTATATTGTTAGGCGTACGTATTTGTTATACTTATTTTATCACCACCAGTTTGTTTCTTTATTTGTTTTTTTAGTTATTTGAAATTTTGTTTTAACATAATATCCCCTTATTTTTTATGTAGAGAAATATGAATACATATTTATTGTATATAGATCTATATATATATATCGAGAGAGAGAGAGAGTGAGAATTAGAGAGTGAGAGAAAGTGAGTGAGAGAGAGAGAGGGGGAGAGACGGAGAGAGAGAGAGCGAGAGAGAGAGAGAGAGAGAGAATTTCGCTCAACGACAACAACAAAGTACAAAAAACTCACTGTTATTAGAAAATTTAAATATAATAAAAAGAGCTGTGATCACATAATCAAGTTTCAATTTAAGTCATAGTTTGTAATGTATACCTAGTAATACAATGAGACTATGTTTAACCAACAATACAATACAGAACAAGCGATCAGATCACTTCACTTTGGATAATGTTGAGATCTTTTACCAAAGGATATTGTTGAGATGTCTTCTCATAGAATCATATTGAGAGGTCGTTTCTATTGTGTTAGGTAGAGATGTCTTTAGCTAACGCCAACCAAAGACCTCCTCCGATTCTGATCTTGCCAAATTACAACATACAGAATTTCACATTTTGATGTAACTCATTATGATGGTGTCACCCGGTGCGGTCAGCACCCCCAAAACCTTCTAGTGACGCCTCTGTCACCTACTACAGTTCGATGTCCCTTAAATGTTATGTCACCATCATAAGCATGTATACTATATTTACTTTCCCCAATACTCTGTTTAAAAAATAATAATAATAAATAAATGAACTATATAAATAGAAATGTTGGAACTGATTACGATTTTTAGTTCCAGTAGGTTAGGGTTATGGGCCTACTTATGTATGCTCTAAAAATTCAATTTAAATCCTTGAACTTTTATTATTTAGATTTATTTATACTAGTATACTTTAATACTATTACTATTAGTAAATATTAATTAATATTATTATTAACTAATACATGTAGTACTATTAACGGCATCACTAATTGAAGAATATGCTTAGGCTTAGGCTTAGTCTTAATGAACTTAGTCTTAGTCACTAACTAAACTAACTTAGTGATAGTGCTATAGGCTAAACGTATTTAAGTCACAAATTACGCATTTTGAGATTATCAAGTTTTAATTTATTTTTTGTCTCTACTATAGTCTTTGACTATTCATTGCATTTTAATTATATTACTTCGGCTATATAACTTAGGCTGTTAAAAAAAATTGGCCCTAGTTACATTGTAGTGTTTTCAACTTTACACAGTAGATTGGTCTAAATCAGATGTTAAATTTTCACTGTTTAATTGTTTATTTAGATTGAAATTAACAAAAATGTGAATTAAGGCTAATGTCTTCAATTTGTTTAGCAGCCAATAGATATATTGATTATGAAGACCTTAAGTTTTTGCCTTTGAAAGAGGGACTTTGGGTCTCATAATTTAAATACTTTAATAGTAATAGTCCAATACTATTATACTATATTATAATTTAAATTGTCTTTGTAACACAGGACTACCACTAAAAAATTGACTCAACTGTTTTCAAGACCAGGTACTAACCTTTAAAATTTAAAAGATTCAGATTCAGGACCATTGTCACACAGGTACTTAATTATAACAATTTTGATTTAAATTTAGCATTAATTAATGTTATTGCTAAGTCAGTAATATATATTTGTGCTACACATGTGGCCTTGTGCCCCCAAAACATGCGCCCGCCACTGCTCCCTTCCCCTCCTCCTTCCTCAAACACCCAACAAAGGACTCTCTGTTCATTCCTGCAGAAGTGTTGGGTTAAAGATGACTGACATGCACTGAGGATAAGGACTTCCGGCTCGATAATATATGCACCTTCCCCACCCCCCAGCCCACCACACTGTTGTGTTTGAGCTTGTAATACGGCTGATATATTGGCCTTCCGGCAGAGGTGATAATTATCGGTCCTTTAAACAGTACCACCCCCCCCCTTTCCAGCCCAGCACAATGTTGTGTATTTGGCTGCCGGATGTTGAGGCCTTCCGATTTCTTTCTAACAACGACCGGAAATCAATTAGACAGATTAGAGTATTAGGACAATACTGCTAGACCTTCCGGCTCACTGACTATATAAGCGAGAACATTTAGAGAACAGTTGGAGAGTGAGAGAGAGAGAGAGAGAGAACATGTAGGTACGACATGTACGAGACTTAGGACAGTGCTAGAGACAATAGTAGAGCATAGGCTGTAATACAATTGTACACTGTGTTTCCATTGTTAAAATACTTAGACATCAGTTACTGTGCTAACATTAGAAAGTATTCAGAATTCAAATAAATATTATACAAACTACAGTCCTCGCGACCTACCTGCATTTTATTTACTTGTTTGTGTTAATTGGGAAGTAATTGGCTACATAATTGTTGGCGTTGTCTACACTAGTGTAGATAGTTTGTGCTACATAGTGAACTATTTGAAATTCTAAGGAACCTAAAGTCGTAACAATTGAACAGGAACAGTTACAGTTTAGTCGTCTGCCAAAGCTTCAAAAGTTAACGGGTGACAGTGGGGCAGAATAGTTCGTAAAAGAAATACAATTGTTGCTACAGTTACAGCCTGTGCCCCCTGCCTCTGCGGTTACCTGGATCATGGGTGCCTTGGAAGGGGGTGCCCGCCATGAAGTGTTGGACAGGGCACCAGAGGAGATCAACACCCCAGAAAAACTGCTACACATGATAATCCAGAAATTGGGTGACAGAGAGACACCACAACTCTTATAGCAGCTTTCTACCAAAGGCAACAGGGACTGGGAGAGACAGTTGACGAATACGCGGCGGCGTTAAGACGTCTGTTTCTCCTCGCAAACTCTGCACGACCTGGCATCCTGGCAGACGACATGCTCCGAGATGCCTTCATTCAAGGTCTTCAGCCAACCATCCTACGTCGTGACGTAAGAACATACGCCAGATTACACGCTGGCAGCTCGTTCGACGACGTCCGAAAGGAGGCCCAACGGTGGATGAGGGGGGACTTCTCCGATGTTGCCACTACTGCCCAGCTCATAGCACCTCCGCTAGTGCATTTGGTACAAACAAAATTAGGGACCCAGAATATGGTAATTTCATGCTGGTGAAATGTATGGACTTTAAACATGTAATTTATTTTCATTGTATGGTATTTTCAAGTAACATAAAAAAGGAATAACAATGTAATGACAATATTATTATAAAATATGCAGAATATCAAATATAATGCAATTTTTACTGTATTAAATCTTCTTTCATTTCAAAAACAGGCATTTTGTTTTATATAATAAACATGCTGATTTCATATTTATCATTTTGCGTTCAGACTGTTATTTTGTAAAATTATAATTTAGTAATTTATTTGTATAATGTGTATGTATAATAAAAATTAGTGTAAATGACTATATAATAACGTTATATCAGATGTCTTTGCCCTTTTTTAAGTTACATAAAATAATTTCCTGACCTTACATTGACTCTAACTGGAATTGAATTTCTTGCTGGATTAAGCTATTTGATGATATTAGTATTGTGCACTGATCTGTCTCATTCAGGTATATGCCTTTATTCTTTTATTATTATTCTAAAAAAAAATAATTTAAAAATAGTATTTATTACAAAATGGCAGCATAGTAATTGAATTTACAATAATGTTGCTGCAATTGGTTTGATTAAATCTCACACAATTGCTGAAAAGGTTTTGAATTTTTTAAATGAAGTTAAAAGTAGGCTAGTCTGATATAATTATTGAAAACAACCCATTAAATGCATAAATGTAAATAATTCAATAATGCAACTCCACTTTTGATCAAGATTTGATTCACCAAGACAATATCTACAAGTTGAGATAGATACTACAATGT
Source organism: Ampullaceana balthica (assembly GCA_944989445.1). Classification (NCBI taxonomy): domain Eukaryota; kingdom Metazoa; phylum Mollusca; class Gastropoda; family Lymnaeidae; genus Ampullaceana; species Ampullaceana balthica. The sequence continues at coordinate 63,955 of CALYLW010002025.1, forward strand.
AGTAACAATTGCGCCATGTTCCATTCACCCTGTTACTGTTACTCTAAACTCTAAACTTATAACATAGTAGGAGCTTTGAGTTTAGATGGTAAACGTCCAAATAGTACTACTAAACGTTTCGAATTATTACTTCTTCAGCATCTTTTCTATTAGATTTGTGTTCACTTGTCCTATGTTAACTTGTCTATAGGTTCAGTTGTCAGTGTGGTCACTTGTCCTATGTTCACTTGTCCTATGTTCACTTGTCTATTGGTTCAGTTGTCAGTGTGGTCACTTGTCCGTGTGTTCACTTGTCCTATGTTCACTTGTCTATTGGTTCAGTTGTCAGTGTGGTCACTTGTCCGTGTGTTCACTTGTCTGCGTGTTCAGTTTTCTGTTTGTTTTCTGCAAGGTTTGTGGGCCTTACAGAATTACAATATTGTGGGTTAATTAACTTAAATAGAATGTAGGACATGAGAACATTATGAGAACAGCATCTCTAACATAATAGTTAAACCTCGTGATATTAAAAATTGTGTACCAACTTAATAACAACATCTCAAACACGATGGCTAAACCTCGTTATATTGACAATTGTGTACCAACTTAGTAATAGCATATCCAACACTCAGAAACAGCTAAGATGTTTATAAATAAAATAGATAATTCTTTCAACTAAAATTTCGTAAAACATATTATGTGTGTAATCTAATATAATTGAGTGATATTAAGTTTCCCTTCATCAGTAAATTACATTTGACAGTATGTGATGTTTAGTAAATAAACTCATTTTGTATGGTGTTACTCAATGTGTATGTGTGTGTTTCTGTGCGTGGATGCGTACTTGCGTGCGTGTCTGTGTCTGAGTGTGTGGGACGGGGACGGGGGTCGTGAGAGCCAATTTATTTAATTGTTATAGCCTAACCACAAGCACTAAATATCCTAGTTAAATTACACAACTGACACGGAGACCAAATGTTATTACATCTGACATGAAACTCAATGCGGCCCGGGTTTAACTCTGTTTGTTCTTTATAATATATTTAGAGTTTATATAATGTCTTCAGTCTCATCTCTACTTGTTATAAACACAGTTGTTATAAAATGTCTACAGTTTTCACTCTACTTGTTATTAACACAGTTGTAAAATACATAAGCACGTCTTATTCTATTGACTTGTAAATATGCTAAATTTACTTTTAATTAAAACGTATATCATTTTGTTTTATTTGGATTCATTGTAAAAAGTTGAGTTGTAGAAACCTATCCATTCATTGACATTGTATCCCTAATTAAAGGGATCGAAGTTAAGTGGCCTACCACTTACATAAATTTATGAAACACACTAGTCAATAATGAGCCACCGTCAGCAAAATTATTTTTGATACATACATCTACCACCTTATGTATTAATTTTATTCTTTCCATAATTGTTTATATATATACAATAATAAAATCTACATTTCATTGGAATTTATTATATTAAATATAAGTCAAACTCACTGTTATTTGAATAATTTAGGTAACACAAGTTATTAATATTAGGTCTAACACAATAGTAAATTACATTTATTAAGAGGACTTTAATTAAAAAAAACGTAATATTTCATTTGTACACCTACGCTTTATCTAGAATAAGACGTAATTATAAATATGTAAGAAGCGGTGCTTTGTGGTGCAGTGCTGCTGATAGGCAACACAATTTTATTGCGGACCATATATTATTATAAAAATTCTTTTAACTTACGATTCTTTCTGTTCTTTACATATAAAAGTTACGCATTAATTTTGTTTTAGATGTACTTGTATTGTTTGTATATATTTGGATCATGACTACGGAGAAATGAATCTTTTTAAGTTCACAAATACTTCTTGTTTATCTACCTACCTACCTACCTACCTATCTACCTGCCTACCTACCTACTTGCCTACCTGCCTACCTACCTATCTATCTATCTTTCTAATCTATCTATATATATTTATTTATTTACATATTAACTATTAAATGCCATTTCCTATTGTGTTAGACGTAGTATTACTAACTTGTGTCACTTAAATGTTTTATTCCTAGTAAATTAAACATTCGTTTACAAATTATAAATGGCAATAAAATATAGATGCTATTATTGTTTGGGTAGGTTTTTTTTTAAAACCTACCCAAACTAATGTATGCAAGTTAAATATTATCAATATAAATCATTCCCGTTGTCTGTATTGTTATAATGTAATGTAATGCTGTTAGGTGGCGCTGCGACCGATTTTGTTTTATAGTGCTACTAATTTTAGAAAGCAGCGGACCAAATTACTGCACCAAAAATAACACTTTTTGAACGTTCCGCATAAAATTGCTCATTATGATAATAAATGAATCACTTGAAAATAAATAAAATAAATGAAAGTTCTAAATTACATTATTTTTTAATCTGATGTTTATTTATTTTGAAAACTTCCATCATTTTTGACGGGTGATACACTAGTATATACATAAAAACTCACACACATCATAATGACTACTGGTAAACGCTTCAACATCATCATTTACGCTACAGCCCTGGTAAGGTCCTAGCCTGCTCCACCTCGTTATTTACGCTAAGCCCTGGTAGGGTCCCGGCCTGCTCCACTTCATCATTTACGCTACAGCCCTTGTAGGGTCCTGGCCTGCTCCACCTCATCATTTACGCTACATCCCTGATAAGGTACCGGCCTTCTCCATTTCATTATTTACGCTACAGCCCTAGTAAGGTCCTGGCCTGCTCCACCTCATCATTTACGCTACATCCCTGATAAGGTACCGGCCTCCTCAATTTCATCATTTACGCTACAGCCCTGGCAAGGTCCTGTTCTGCTCCACCTCATCATTTACGCTACAGCCCTGGTAAGGTCCCGGCCTGCTCCACTTCATCAATCCATCTCAGCCTTTGGCGACCAGTGAGTTGTCTGCCCCTAAGCTTCTGCCTGTAGATAACTTTTGCTGATCTAAATTCCGGCATCCCTTAAACTGCTCCTCAGTATAGCCTTTCTTTTTTTTTAACATTGTAATTATGGGTGGGTCTTTGTACAGATGGTAAATTTATTGGTTTGTTCGAATTCACCAGTTGTCATTTTCTACCACTTGACGTATGTTTTCCGGGGAATTTTCTCTTTCACGTGTTAAGTAGGTTCTTTGTTGTTGTTTTTGTTGTTTTTATTTTGGTCAGGGCCCAAGTCTCAATAGCGTACGTTATAACCTTTCTCATGATATTAATGTACGGTAAATTGTCTTCTTTGTTCCCTTTGATAGGTGTTGATATATTTGTTTTGGTTCTTTTATCTCAAAATCAGCTTTCACTGAGGCATTTCCATTGAAAGCTAGTGACGCCGATGCCGAGTATGCACGTAGAATCCCATGCCTAAAACATTTCGTTTCGAAAAGAAGAACAAAATGTGACGTGTGCAGACTTGTTGTCATTAGCAACCATTCATCCTTCAACCTCAATTTGACTCTATCACTATTGTTTTGTACTCATTTTTTCATTCATAAAAAGTGGGCGTGTGCAAAAACCATTAACCATTGGTTAGAATTAATTATGTGTCAAAGTTGAAGGTTCAAAAGGAGTTCCTAATTTTATTTTTACATTTTTATAGAGAGCAGTGTTTTTATTCTTGAGTCATATGTAGGTCATGATCTGGAACATGTTACCACATCAGAAACTTCGTTTCAAGATAAATTTTACTGTTTATACAAAGTTAATTGAGTTATTAATAATGTATATTTTAAAAGCGAAATAAAGAAATACTAATTTTATTTATGGCATAGATCCTGAACATAAAATCATTCTTAAAACGAGATAAAATGTGTGACTCAAACAGTGGGAATTGAGGTCACAAAATGTAAGATAAAAGCACCTACTTATCCAAGTACAGTCAAACCTCTCATAACTAGTTTAATTCGTTACAGAGTCTTACTCGTTAAACGAAACACAATGTTTCCCATACCAATCAATGTAAAATACGATAATCCGTTCCATGCTGAAAAAAGCAACTCATTTTTCAAAAGCTGTTATTTAACATTTATTCAAATAAAATTACTTATGAATCGTTAAAGAGTGAAAAAACTAGTACTAGAATACAATTTAGATTTTAAACAACAAAACGTAAACAAAAATATGTATTTATGACAAATAATCATTCCTTTTTAACTAGAAAATTGTCCAAAGACATTTGTTTATGCCGACGCTTCAAAATTTGACGAAAATGTGTCGTAGCTATTTCGTAGAAATTCTTGACACTCCGTTTGAAGCATCCACCTCCTTAGTTGTTTTGAGTATAGTTCAGATCTTTGATATTGGCCGATTGTAGTTAAACGCTTGATTAGCCACCTTGTTCACGCTTTTTCAATGGTTTTTCGTTGCATTTCAACAGTTATTTTTGTCTCTCTTGTTATTGCCTTCAAGTGGGTTTTTTTTCGGAAGACATTTTAGCACAGGTTATTACACTTTGCACACAACAAAATTGACGAATACTGTCTGAATACAAAATTTGTATAAACGGTAGATCACACACGAAAACAGTACGCTAATAGACCGAGTGCTTAACACAATAATACATCGGGAGTGCCAGCTCACAAATGAATTTCCAGGAAAAAAGAGAATTTCCCTTTCTACGTCACTCGGTTTTGGTGAATTTTCGCTCGTTAAGGGAGCAAATTTAAAAGAAAAAAAAAGCTCGTTATGCAAAAAACTCGATATGAGAGATGCTCGTTATGAGATGCTTGACTGTACTCGGTATCGGTACTCTATATTGGCAAACACATGGCCGCCACTACTCGTTACTCGGCAAAAAAGCATACTCGGTACACCCCTAGTACTGTGTACATATTACTGTGTACATATTATCAATTTAGTTTGAAATATGTACACATTAAGAATGAACTACATAATATAATAAATGTATGATACACATAAGCTTTGTATCCCGTAACAAAATTTGACAATAATATTTCTTCAGTCTCAACTCAACTTGTATTAATATACAATGTGGTTTTAAAATTCCTAAATTTGCTTTGGTATTTCGACACACATAAACAACAACACCATCTCTTATTCAAAATGATGAGGCAAAATTTTCGGGATTCATTGTCTTTGAAAAGATTATGTTTTAATAGAAGTCGCCATTTATTATATTATTAGTGTTTTACGTATAAAAAAATTAGCAATAGTTATATTTTCCTGTGGAAAACATGAGCTTGGCTAATTATCTTGATTGTTTAAACCTTTATTAAAAATATAAATATAATTTTTGTTTTATTTGAATTCGTAGAATTGGAGAAACCTTGCAATTTATTGACATTGTATCCCTAATTGAAGGAATCGACATTAAGTGGCTTGCCACTTAGATAATTTTGGAGAATTATCCTCAATGTTTATTAGTAGCCATATCCTGTGTTTGTGAAACATGTAATATAATATATTACATTTTACATATTATTTTCATAGTTTCCATAATTGATAATTAATACAATAATAGCATCTATATTTTATTGCCATTTATAATTTTTAAACGAATGTTTAATTTACTAGGAATAAAACATTTAAGTGACACAAGTTAGTAATTCTACGTCTAACACAATATGAAATGGCATTTAATGAGGACTTACAAAAAAATAAGAAATCCTTTTTTCATCCACGTATACTCAAGAATAAAGCGTAAATATATTAGTACCGGTCACCGGTGCTTTGTGGTGCATTGCTGACATGCAATACAATTTTGTTGCACATCATGCATTACAATAAAATGTCTATAAATTTACAGAATTAAATTAACAACCGGACCTAAACGATATGTTTCACACTTTAAAACTTTATTCTGGATGAGGATTATTAGTTCCAATTTAGGTCAAGGTCTATCCATTTAGTCAAGCAACGTATGTTTTAAAAAAAAATATTTATAAGGTTTATACAAGGGAAAGAAAAAAAAATACTTGTTGGTCACTAGCCCCCAATAAGTTGATATTAGGAGTATAATTAAACTTAAGTGTGATCTACAATAGTAGAGCTTCATCCATACACATGGTAGCAAGATTCAATCATATGATTCCCTTATGTAAAATGTATTAGAAAAAAAAATTGAATGGGCTGCCGGTGTCACGAAATAAAATCTTTCCCAAAATAAGATCTCCGCGAGTGAATTTGTTTTAAAAAAGTAAAATGTAATTTTTGTGTCAAACAAAATCACCTAATTACAATTTTAAAAAGAAACTACAGGCATGTGATGTGGTATATTTAGGTGGCAAACAAGTAACCAAATACTTTAAATGTTGCGAATGCTGAAATTTCTAATTAACTAACTTAATTATATGAGACTTTTTTAAATCTATTTTTATATGTAAGTTTTATAAACAGCAGATTACTCTCTATGCAGTTATTTATAAATTGAAATTTTTTGTCAAAGCTCCGACCGTAATTGTAAGGCCAAGTGAGCCCAGCCATATGCTGCTGTACTTCACTATATAAGTGTACAAAGTAAATAAATGTAATACATGATTACTTGTTTGTCCATTTTTCATGAACTGATCCCATTTTCCGATTGACTACCATGACCATTACTTCACGGTTTCTTTGTATATCCCCCCTTTGTACTAGGGCATTATAACTGACCCCCCTTTTTTTATAGACAACATTTTTCAATTTTTAATTCTGGATATTAGATAATTATTTATTTGCATAGTTTATTTAAAATTTATTTATGCATTTAAAAAACATATGTTAAAAACTGATATAAAATTTAAGAAAACATAACCTTTACGAAGACGTGGACATATTGAGTTCAAATTGATGTAGACTGTCATATGAGTTACCAGGGTTAGGGTTGTAGACTGTCACATGAATTACCAGGGTTAGGGTTGTAGACTGTCATATGAGTTACCAGGGTTAGGGTTGTAGACTGTCATATGAGTTACCAGGGTTAGGGTTGTAGACTGTCATATGAGTTACCAGGGTTAGGGTTGTAGACTGTCATATGAGTTACCAGGGTTAGGGTTGTAGACTGTCATATAAGTTACCAGGGTTAGGGTTGTAGACTGTCATATGAGTTACCAGGGTTAGGGTTGTAGAATGTCATATGAGTTACCAGGGTTAGGGTTGTAGACTGTCATATGAGTTACCAGGGTTAGGGTTGTAGACTGTCATATGAGTTACCAGGATTAGGGTTTGTTCTAGATCTATCGACTGTCATATGAGTTACCAGTGTTAGGGTTTGTTCTAGATCTATCGACTGTCATATGAGTTACCAGGGTTAGGGTTTGGTCTAGATCTATCGACTGTCATATGAGTTACCAGGGTTAGGGTTTGGTCTAGATCTATCGACTGTCATATGAGTTACCAGGGTTAGGGTTTGGTCTAGATCTATCGACTGTCATATGAGTTACCAGGGTTAGGGTTTGGTCTAGATCTATTGACTGTCATATGAGTTACCAGGGTTAGGGTTTGGTCTAGATCTATCGACTGTCATATGAGTTACCAGGGTTAGGGTTTGGTCTAGATCTATCGACTCTCATATGAGTTACCAGGGTTAGGGTTTGGTCTAGATCTATCGACTGTCATATGAGTTACCAGGGTTAGGGTTTGGTCTAGATCTATCGACTGCCATATGAGTTACCAGGGTTAGGGTTTGGTCTAGATCTATCGACTGTCATATGAGTTACCAGGGTTAGGGTTTGGTCTAGATCTATCGACTGTCATATGAGTTACCAGGGTTAGGGTCTGGTCTAGATCTATCGACTGTCATATGAGTTACCAGGGTTAGGGTTTGGTCTAGATCTATCGACTGTCATATGAGTTACCAGGGTTAGGGTTTGGTCTAGATCTATCGACTGTCATATGAGTTACCAGGGTTAGGGTTTGGTCTAGATCTATCGACTGTCATATGAGTTACCAGGGTTAGGGTTTGGTCTAGATCTATCGACTGTCATATGAGTTACCAGGGTTAGCGTTTGGTCTAGATCTATCGACTGTCATATGAGTTACCAGGGTTAGGGTTTGGTCTAGATCTATCGACTGTCATATGAGTTATCAGTGTTAGGGTTTGGTCTAGATCTATCGACTGTCATATGAGTTACCAGGGTTAGGGTTTGGTCTAGATCTATCGACTGTCATATTAGTTACCAGGTTTAGGGTTTGGTCTAGATCTATCGACTGTCATATGAGTTACCAGGGTTAGGGTTTGGTCTAGATCTATCGACAGTCATATGAGTTACCAGGGTTAGGGTTTGGTCTAGATCTATCGACTGTCATATGAGTTACCAGGGTTAGGGTTTGGTCTAGATCTATCGACTGTCATATGAGTTACCAGGGTTAGGGTTTGGTCTAGATCTATCGACTGTCATATGAGTTACCAGGGTTAGGGTTGTATACTGTCATATGAGTTACCAGGGTTAGGGTTTGGTCTAGATCTATCGACTGTCATATGAGTTACCAGGGTTAGGGTTTGGTCTAGATCTATCCATCCTTCCGATAGCCAATTATTAAATCATGATAATTTATGTAGTATAAGAGAAAGCGATATTGCTATATATTACTTTAAATTTAAACTTTAAAAAAAATTAGATAAAGACTAAATTACTGTTCTTTTAATTATTTTTTTCTCTCCCAATGTTTAGGTCTGTGTAGTTTAAATAAGACAATGCTATCACAATTTTAAAGCTATTTTCAAGACTTTATACATAGTTTAAAATTTTGTTCATTAACTCATTCAAAATCAATCAGTAGAATAATTAGAAGCAATTTAATAATCTTCAGTATGCAAGAGCGTCTGTAATAGGAGTTAGAAATGATTAAATTTGATAAATAATGGCAACGTTATTAAAAAGGAATGATTACTTTGTACTAAGTACATTACAATAAATAAAGTGTGTTGAATATAACAAAAGCCAAAAAGTTTGCTTCAAAAATTGTGATACAAAAAACTACCGTAATTTTATTAGATATATATTTTTTTTTAAATGAACCAATTTAATTCATATTATACCTAGGCTAAGACAATCCAAGCTTTTCATTGAAATATAATTCCTGTTAAAGAGAACGAAGTCTATTGGCGTGCCACTAAAATAAATATATATATATATTTTAATTTGATATCCACAGAGATTTAATCTAAATATAATTCCTGGTTAAAGAGAACGAAGTCTATTGGCGTGCCACTAAAATAAATATATATATTTTTTTAATTTGATATCCACAGAGATTTAATCTAAATATAATTCCTGGTTAAAGAGAACGAGGTCTATTGGCGTGCCACTAAAATAAATATATATATTTTTTAATTTTATATCCACAGAGATTTAATCTAAATATAATTCCTGGTTAAAGAGAACGAAGTCTATTGGCGTGCACCTAAAATAAATATACATATTTTTTAATTTGATATCCACAGAGATTTAATCTAAATATAATTCCTGGTTAAAGAGAACGAAGTCTATTGGCGTGCCACTAAAATAAATTTAAAACAATTTTAATATGATATCCACAGAGATTTAATCTAAATATAATTCCTGGTTAAAGAGAACGAAGTCTATTGGCGTGCCACTAAAATAAATAAATATATATTTTAATATGATATCCAAAGAGATTTAATCTAAATATAATTCCTGGTTAAAGAGAACGAAGTCTATTGGCGTGCCACTAAAATAAATAAATATATATTTTAATATGATATCCAAAGAGATTTAATCTAAATATAATTCCTGGTTAAAGAGAACGAAGTCTATTGGCGTGCCACTAAAATAAATAAATATATTTTTAATCACGTGATATCCACAGAGATTTAATCGCCTAAAACACAACTAAAAGTGATAATTTTGTACACGTTATGTCCGACACACATTTCTACTTGGATTTAACAAAGTTTTTGACGTAATGTACAATTTTTGGACGAGCTTACACGATAATTTGAAGGCGTGATATTCACAGTCTCAGGTGGCGCAGTCTTTATGCATAATTCAATCAGTGTCTTATAAACATATACTTTTTTGAAGGAAACTATACAACGAAAAATTAAAAATGATAAGCATACGAGTGCAGTAACAAATTTTGTAGGAACATTAACATTGTTGTCACCATGAGAGAATCCTACAATTAGAAGAAATGATGTAACTATGTGAACAGTGAGGATAAGGTTAATACGCAATAATGTTTTTATCACATAAATGTACTAATTGTATAAACGTAATAGTATTTATTTTTGTTTTAACTAAAAACAAAGGGGATAGGGGATTACTTGCAAACATTCATTGACATTGTATCCCTAATTATAGGGATCGACGTCAAGGGGCGTGCCACTTGGAAATAAGGAAGCCGTGTACTAATGCAACACGCTAATTTTTATTCAGAAAATACGGCTTGGATGGTGTCAAGGCTTTGTGACGTCCTTTATGGACGGCCCCTTCAGTCGTGAAGGGGTGACACCATGAGATACCGCCCCGGGTGACACCAACCCTAGTGACGCCACTGTCCCTACTTAAAGGGAGCGAAGTAAAGTGGCATGCCACTTACAGTAATTGAAAATGACATATTTTATATGAATTCACAAATAAAATACAAAT
>CALYLW010002026.1:0-20720 GCA_944989445.1 Ampullaceana balthica
GTTGAGCCACCAGTGGCGTAGCTAGGGTGATGTGCGCCCGGGGACATGACACAAAATTTGCGCCCCTATCGACCAAAAAAAAATAAAAAAATAAAATTTGTATTATTTTAAAAAAAATATTTTTTATGGTTAATATGGTTCATTTTCGAAGCATTTTGTATTTTATGAAAATAGAATACAGAATAATATTTCTCTATACGGTTGTAAACAATTGATTTGAAGAAAAAAAAACTCTACTAATTATACATGACTCGAATAGACATAGTCTACAAAAAATTGATCCTCCTTGATTTGAATGGTGCAAACTCGTCAATCACGTTGTCAAAATTAATATTCTCAAGTGTTTCTCTTTCGATGCTAAGAAGTGCAAGATCACTAAGACGATCTTGTCCAATTGATCACGTAAATTAGACAAAATAAGCATTCAGTTTGCTGAAGGACCGATCACAGTTTCATTTGAAACAGCAATTGTTAGAAGTATTTGAAGTGAAATGCGGAGATTCGGAAATACGTCATCTCCATATGAAACAATAAAACCAAGAAGATCCAAAAGAGTTTCCGGTAGAACTTCAGTCCGGTTACTGAGCAGCATTTTTCAGTCTCCGGTTTCTGTGCACAATTCGTGACCATTGACGGCAGTGTCGTAGAAATTAGCAAAATCTAAGCAATTTTAATGAAGTGTATCGACTTTTGTCTCAGCAAGATGATTTTGAAGTCTAGTAAAAATCCAAATTTGTTGAATAGGTTTTTAGACGTAAAAACCGTATGATATCTCTTTTTGGAGTCTATCAATTACGCTGTTCATATCACGTGAAATTTCTTCTTCTGCAGAAAGTCCTGCATCTCTTGTTAATTCTCCAGGAATCCTCCGATGTCGTCTAATCCTTCTGTCAACCTCGATTCCCAAAGTTGTGCATCTTCTTTTCCATTGTCTACCGCAACCTGGCTCAAATTATCACGAATGTTGACAATTTCTGACTCAAGCGATTCCAGATCAGATGCTGCTTCCTTGAAATTTACAGTAGGATTCTGCAACCGTTTCTGGACACAATCAATTTTCCCAAGTATGATGTGCCAGAAATGTAACAAAAATAGGAAGTTTAAAGTTTAATATACCTAACAGCAAAGCTTCTGCATCACATCTGGTGTCAGGCGTCATATGTGTATGTTCTAATAATAACAGCCCTACGTGTTCATCTAGTCCTCATAGATAGCCCTAAACAGCTTCTGATCGTGCACTCCAACATGTTTCAGACTCCCTCTTCATTGTGATTGGCACAACTCTTTTTAATTCTTCCCAACGAGTTGTTGAACGAGAGAAAACAAAAATTTATACTTTCAACTGTTCCAAAAAACATGATAGTAACTGGATCCTTTTTAGCTGAGTAAACTCTTGTTAAGTTTAAGCTGTGGTTGTCACAGTTGATGCACAATGTTCTGTGATTTCTGGCACATATTCGCTGTATGCCCAGTCATTACAGCAGCATGGTCATAACATTGTGACCGACAGTCGGCTAATGGTGTGCTATTAGATTCCAGTTTTTCTACGATAACTCTTTCAAGCAGGTTTGCTGCGTCTTTGGAATGTATCTGTACAAAAATCCAAAAATGATTATTTGATGGTTACTTTTTTAGTTTGAAAATCCACATCCGAAAATCTGATGACTTGAGAAAACTGTTCCCGGTGTCCTAGATCGAATGTTGAGTCAAGTAAGATACCGTAGTACTTTTTTTTCTGATTTCACTCAACAGCTGATTCCTCACAGTCGATGTAAGTATCATTTTGATGTAAATTCATTTTGGATTTCCGGTGAAAAATAAGATATTGAACCTGTATTCTCTCTGGCATGTTGTAGGTGTTTTTCTAACAGTGGATCATGCTGAGCAACAAGTTTGATCGCAGAGAGACAGGAAAGAGGCGGTTTCTGCTGTTTCATATGAAATGAATCCAACTTGCTTTGACATAGCGACAGAGCCCGTGAGAGGCGAGACATTTCCCTCCTCTCCTCCACTTAACTCCCTCCATATTGGGATTTGGGAAGTAAGATTTTTTTAAAAAGATTCACATCATGCAGCAAAGGGACGCGAATTAACCATTCTGTAAGCTAGTGGTTCTCAACCTTTAGAGATTCAATAACCACTTGAAAAATGTGTGTCTTAGCTACGGACCACTACTAAAAATTGTGCTACTGCCGAGCTGGAAAGTTAAATATAATTAACTGTGTATATAGCTAGCTATAAGTAATATACATGTTAGTTAGTTAAACTATACTAATATGCTACGATTTGCGTGCTCCAAAAACAAAATTGGAATGGCTTTTCTTTTGCAACGAACAAATGTCATTTATATTAGTCTCATAGTCTTCTTATTTATTCTACTTGCTTACTATAAAAAAAACTTAAAGTCATAAACAGTAGTTTGTATTAAAAAACTGCCATATTAGTTTATTTAGTACGAACAATGTTTTATTTTTATTGTAAGCAATGCAGAAAATCCATTTTCACAAAGTTGCAAAGGGTAAACGTATTTTAAAAGCTAGCTGAGACAGTTAGGAGTACTCAAACTTTCTTTAAGCCCACTTTCTGATGCAACATATTCAAAGTGGTATCGCTAGTCAGTTCAATGAATTGGTTTAATTACGATGTTCGCCATTTTTTTTTAATGTGATGAGTGAATGTGTGCGAAATGAGGACTGGACACCCACGAAAAACCACTGAACGTTAAAAATCACAATAGTAGAATTTAAATTGGTTCTGCATTGATTGAATATGACCAGAAATCAAATTTATCAACAGTTTGTTTATTTATTTCAGCATTTTCTGGTTTCTCAGTGGTTTCGTACAATTGATCAAACATCTCAAAGGAACCTTGAAATAATCTTCTTTTCCAAAGATCAAGATTTTTCGTGAAAGCCGACATTTTGTCACTGAGAGTAATTAAATGTGTCTGCTTTCCTTGCCGAGTTGAATTAGTTTGTTGAGTTCTTCAAAAATTTCAGCCAAATAAGCCAGAACAGCAACACATAAGCTATGGTTCAAATGATCAACAAGCTTTGAGTTTTTTCTACAAGAAACTCTCTTACGTCATCACGTTATTCAAACAGTCTGATCACCAGCGAACTTCAGTATAGATCAGCAACTGTTAATGTTCAAGATTCATATTCGAACATAAGAAATATAAGAGACGAGAATTTAATAGACGAGCCTTGATAAAAATTTAAAAACTATTTAGGCAAGATTAAAATATATTTTAAGTCTGCGTTAATTCTTTAACTTGCTAGTCTTTCTCGATGAATCATACAGTGCGTAAATTTCATGCTTTGCTCTCGGACCCACTGGTGCTCCGCAGACCACGGGTTGAGAACCACCGCTTTAAGCCACTCCTTTTTCTTGTCTTGGTCAATTTGGTTGCTTTTAGTGTCGTCTCTGTCTGTTCTATTCATAGAATCGCCTTTGCCTTTTACTGCTCCCCTAGTCTCACTCTCAGCAACTAACTGTTTTTGTTTTAAACGCCATCAGAAATTCATCATTGTGGATGTGTCATTTATTTATGAGTAGAATGGCGCCCCTTAACGCTCCATGGGGGGCGCCAAAATCGTGCTTGCCAACTGGTTTGTAATGAAGATATTTTCGGAGCTCCAAAACTCAATCTTGCAAACGTATTTGGGATGCAATAGTTTACATCAAAATAAAATTAAGTAATGAGTTTTAATACTCATTTTGGCGCCCCCTAACGTGGCGCCCGGGGACATATGTCCCCCCCTGCCCCCCCTCGCTACGCCACTGTGAGCCACTTAAAGACACAACTACAGTCCAGGATTTATTCAATGCTGTTGAGAACTGTGTTGAAAGAACTGTGTTGGTGTAGAACAAGATAGCAAGTGTAACAACCGATAGAGCGAGTGCTTTGACTGGAAAAAAACGTAGGTCTTGTGAAGTTGATAAAAAATAAAATTAAAGGAGAAAATCCTGACCATACACTCATACCTCTCAACTGTGTCATCCATTAGGAAAGTCTGTGTAAAGATGCGTTTAATATCAAGTATGTTATTGACCCAGTTGTCAGTGTGATAAAACTCATCAGAGCCAAGGCACTCAACCACAGGCAGTTCAGGGCACTGCTAGAAGATTTCGAAACTGACTATTTTGAAATTATCTACCACAGCAGTGTCCGCTGGCTGACTTTGAGGAAAAGTCGAATGAACTGAATGTCGAACCTCAGGGCAATAGTTTGTTTGCACGTGAAATGTATGTGCATGTTAAATCTTTTCAAGCAAAACTCTCCCTGTTCTCCAGGCAAGCATGTGAAAACAGGTTTTGTCATTTTTCTTTGCTGAAACAGACAACCATTTCTAGTGAAACGGCTGACAAGCCCAAAGCTCTGTTGGATGTCTTGGCCGTGGAATTTGAACGGATGTTCCAAGACTTCAAGCACATGGAACTACTCTTCAATATCCTCAGTTCACCATTGAGTGCAGAAGCTTCTTCAGCCCAAGAGGATCTACAGTTGGAACTGCTTGACCTACAATCAGATTAATACCTGAAGGAGAAGTTCAAGTCAGTTCTGCTGGAGTTTTATGTATTTTTGCCAGCAGCAGTATTTCCATACTTTAAAAAATTTGCTTCCAAACTTTTGTCACTGATTGGGTCCACATACATCTGTGAGCAACCTTTTTCTTGCATGAAAATAAACAAGTCTAAGAACATATCGATGTTGACTGACTTTAATTTGAATGCAGTCATGCGCATCACAACCAGTAAACTAGTTCCACAGATCAAGTACATTATTCAAAATTGTGAACAGTTATATGCTTCTCATTAATTATAATTGTACTCTATGGTCAGTTTATTTATAATTTATGTTCCTACTTCTTCATAGTTATTATGACAGGTAAAAAAAAACTTTAGTTGAAATAATTTTGAACTAGAAACTGTTGCAGTTAGTATTTTAAAATGTAATTCACATGTGTAATCGATTGTGAATGTGAAATAAAATGATAAGTAATAATGATAAGTAATAACAAGTACATGGTTATAATCACTAATTCATATTTTATACGTTTTAAATTGTAATTGAAGTAGACAAAATATACATACAGCATATAACAATGATGTTCTCAATGCGGCCCTCCATAGAAAAAGTTTGCCCACCCCTGCACTAGAGGATATAGAACCAAGAGTAAAGACTAAAGTAGTTAAATATAAATAAAGCATTTGATTCTAATTTAGAAAAATAACTTATTACAACCCTGAGATAGACATAAGGGTAAAAACACCTTTCTTATTCCGTATGCAAGAAGAAACACATACAAATTCTCGTTCTTCCCGTCCGGAATTCAGGGCGTGGAGTGGGTTGTCTGAAGAAACCAGGAAAACCAACACTTTATTTACATTTAAAACTCTAATAAGAATGTAGGACTAGACACAAACGTAAGCGCAGGACGCAATAATATTCTGTATTGAAGGGGCGTCTGTAACAGATAATATGATATAAAGAAGAAGTAAAAAAGACTACTTATATGTGCTTCCGCAATAATCCAAAGGGGTACATTTGTCTCAGGGCTACAAGGGGAAGGGCGGACAAAATGAGGCTGCAAGCTAATTTCTAATTAATATGTAAAAAAGGGTAGTAAATCAGTCTGAAGATAATTATCTTATCTTATCTTATCTATACAGACGCTCCTTCTATGCAGAAGATAGTTGCGTCGGCATCCGGGCAGAATAGCGACTGTCAAAACAGCGACCGTCATAATAGCGACTTCAAAATAGCGACTGTATCAAAACAGCGACTGTCAAAACAGCGACCATCATAATAGCGACTGCATCATAACAGCGACTGTATCAAAATAGCGACTTTCCTCTTTTGTTTGAGATAATGTTTGAAAATGTTTTGGAAAAACTTACTGTGCCTAGCCTACAATGGAGTTTATAAAATCAAGAAAAGTAAGACATGATAAGCCATGCAGGTTTTTTGTACAGAAGGGACAATAGAACATTAAATACAATCATCTGAAGGTGTGTATAAATAAATGTTGGTGTTGTAAAGAGTGTATACACATTTTCGGGACACATTTTTTTTAAATTCTATATATAACTGCTATTACTTCAGTCAAATATATTTTGCAGAAAGCTCGATAGAGATTAACAAACATAGATGCAGTCAATTAATTGGAGGGGGATTGTGCTGGTAGGGGCAGATGTGACGAGTGGCTGCTTTTTTAAGCTAGAGACAGTTCGACTACAATACTTTTTGATCCCCGGATGTTTTGACCCTTTTCGTTTTTACCTCGTAAATTTTTTTGTCTAATTTTAAAAAATAAATAAAAATAATATAGTTAAATATTATTATCTATTAAAAATTAAAAACGGCATGAAATAGTTATTACACGCGTTTTTTCAACGTTTAATTTACCACTAAAAAGTATTCACACTGAGAACCAATCAACATTAAGGGCGAATCCATGATTGTGTTAAATGCACCACTCCTCTGAGGTAGCAAGTCCTTCCAAACATATCCAACTCCACCCCCACCCCAAGGCAATGTGGTCAGATAGTCCTTTATAAAGGTACCTACATTCTCTCAGCCCCAATCCCTTTATTTACCTTCTCCATAACATGGGGTCCGTGGCCGTCACTTAGTCTAGCCTTCGTAACATGTCATTATGTAACCCCACGGACAGTTTCCACCACAGGACGTTTTGACAAGGGGGCTGTCAATATTGTTAAAAAAAGCTGCCCGGGTAACCATGATTCAAATTATATTTTTACTGAGCAGTTGTTTGTATTTGAATGAATGCGTGTATATATAGCATAAGTTAATTGTTTTAAATTTTATTTTAAACACAATTTTTAATTTCAATAAATATTTCATACAAATGTTGCTATTTTTTGGAGTTTTTATTTGTTACTATGCATTTACGTAGTTTTTTCACTAGGGGTCCTTGGGTAAGTTTAGACAATGAAAAGGGGTCTATGTGTCAAAAAAGATTGGAACCACTGTGTTAGGTGAACGGTTGGACAAGAATAGCTATGTGGTGAAGTCGCTGTTATGACAGTCGCTCTTTTGATACAGTCGCTATTTTGAAGTCGCTATTATGACGGTCGCTGTTTTGATACAGTCGCTATTTTGAAGTCGCTATTATGACGGTCGCTGTTTTGACAGTCGCTATTTTGAACCCGTGCCGTTTAATCTGGCCTGTTACACCGGGGCCTAGGGCGTCCCTGAGTCACCCCGCTCCGAATGGGTACCTAACACTACATGTAGTTAGGCGGCTGGGTAATGCGTGGAACCCACAAAGCCGTGGCCTGTGAACGCTGCATCACTTGCCAACAGATCATCTGTCATGGTCTGTGGACGCAACTGGCATGCAGCGTTCACAGGCCACGGCTTTGTGGCTTCCACGCATTACCCAGCCGCCTAACTACATGTAGTGTTAGGTACCCATTCGGAGCGGGGTGACTCAGGGACGCCCTAGGCCCCGGTGTAACAGGCCAGATTAAACCCCTGACCAGAATATACCCGGGTATAATCTGGCCTAGGCCAGAATATACCCCGGGGGTTAAACTGGCCTAGGCCAGAATATACCCCCCCAGGCCAGAATATACCCCTTTGACAACATGAGGATATATAGTAAAAAATAGATGAATGACTAATTAGAAATTCTATTGGTGTTTTATCTTTGTCCGAGACGTTAAACTAATTTCTTAAGTAGGAAAGATGTTTTATTTACAATAAAATAATAATAATTAAATGATTTATTTTATTACAATGTCTAATAGGACGGTCACTTTTTATCTATAGTTACAGTCAATACAAGTAAGATGGAATCGGCGTTTGTTTATTTTTTTTATTTTTTTGTTGTTGTTGTTGTTTTTTTTGTTGTTGTAATTTGAAAATTGACTCATAGAAGCACTAAATGAATTGATTATTTTTAAAAAATAATTTAAGCACGATAAGGAACTATATTTGTTGCTTTTCAACGCTTTCAAACATTTATTATTCCTTGACCTCGCTTATTTATCGAATCATTACGTTTCATTATTTTGAGTTTGGGCTGTTTAAAAGAACAGGGCAAGACTAAACATCGTTTGACTTCCCCAACGTTGCTCGTCGTATTTCCGTACCTTTATCGGTTTGCCTTCGGTGACGCGGCGTCTTAAGACATTAAAAATAAACCTCCCATCCTGAAGCGCTAATCATTTTTATTTTTAAATCATCGCAATTCATTTGTACCCATGTTACTCTTAAAACAGTAAGGTCAATCTTGTTGGATTTCGCCAAAGTTGGATTGTCCGCTTTCATCTATTGTTAAGAAGTACGGTTGGTGTACCGTGACGCGGCGTTTAATCTGTAGTCAAAAGAACCTCTCCCCTCGTCGCACCCATTATTTTATTTTAAACAAGCCCTATTTCCTTTGAAATGCGTTAATCTACATGAGTAGCGTAAAGTTGCGAATGGTGTCAAGCTTGTTTGATTAGGCCAATCTTGACAAAATCGTCGAATCGGATTTCGCGCTTTAAGAACACATTTTTGGTCACTATAAAATAACCCCCCAAACGACCAGACCTCAAAATTTTTCAACCATGGATGACCAACTGTATGATCAGATTTTAAGATTCTACTCTACAACGAAACACAAGTACCCCCAGTGGATCTATGACTTACCTTCAGAGAAACGGTCAAACGCCAAGTCACAATTTAGACAAATAGCAAGACCTTTTCAAGCAAAAGAGGGGATTCTTTACCATGGTGAAAAGGAAGTTCTCAATAAAAGTCGCCTGCCAAATATCCTGAAGGCGTTTCATGACAACCCAAATTTTGGTGGCCATTTTGGCAGGGATAAGACATTATCCAAAATCTCTGAACGATATTATTGGAAGAGAATGAAAAATGACGTTCACCAATATGTCAAAGCCTGTCAAAAATGTTTTGTCATAAAACCAAAAACCAGCAAGGAGGCACCACCACTGATCAATATACCAGTGCCTGTGAAAGTATGGAGCTTAGTCGGTATTGATATGATCGGACCTCTTCAGGAAACAACTAATGGAAATAGATATATAATAGCTGCAACCGATCATTTTTCCAAGTGGACTGAAGCAACTGCTGTTCCCGATAAAAGTGCAAAGTCAACCGCAAAATTTCTTTATTCTGTTATTTGCCGCCTTGGCTGCATGGATATTCTAATTAGTGACCAGGGACGTGAGTTTGTGAACATAGTTATTGACAACCTTATGAAACAGTTTCAAACTGATCACCGCATTGCATCAGCCTACCATCCACAAACAAATGGTCAACGAGAACGCGACAACAGAACTCTTAAAGAGACTCTTAGCAAGCTTGTCAATGAACAAGGTAACGACTGGGACCAATTTATTCCTGGTGTTCTTTTAGCATACCACACATCTGTTCATGGCTCAACCAAGTGCACTCCTTTTGAAATTATGTATGGGCGGAAAGCCAAGCTACCTACGGATCTCAGGCCTGTGGAAGATGGAACAGTTTTACCAACAACGTATTTGGACAATGCCAACCCTGATGTGCTGAACACACTTACAGCCATTCAGAAAAAGCTGCATCTAACCGTGAGTACCAATATCCACTCAGCCCAGTCGCATCAAAAGTGTAACTTTGATCGCAGAAATACAAGCAACCAAGAAATAACTGATGATTCCATAGTTTATATTAAGAATCATCGCCGCATTCATCGCATGGGTTCGAAGATGGAACCTCGATGGATTGGTCCCTACAGGGTGGTAGAATCATTGAACAAGGGAAGAGTTAAGCTAAAGAATATAGCGACCGAAAAAATACTCAGAAACACCTACCATGTCAGCAACCTTAAAGTTTACAGTAATGAACAGGGTTCTTCACCAAATCAGGGTCTCGATGATTCTGTTAAAGGTACTGTCAATGGGAGCCTACAACAAAATGAGCAAAGCATGAGCGAAGAAGCGAACATCATTGCGATACAATCTGTCTCTAAACCAATGCAGATTGGGGCCTTTAACCCACTAACAATTTCAAAAAGAAAGCGTCTTTGCATAACTCTTGGCCTTACTTTTGACAACGTTGTATATTATGGTCGCACTCGAGATCTCGAACAACCGAGGCGTACATATAAAACTAAAGGGGATGGAAACTGTTACTTTAGGGCCATAAGTTACATTCTGACAGGAACAGAGGACAACCACATTCTTCTCAGAGATAAAGTAGTTCAACATATGAACACTGGCATTACAAAACAACTACAGGACTACTTGAATCAAAATGTGGAGGAGTATATACACATTTCTGGTATTTCTCGTGATGGAGTCTGGGCAACTGATGCAGAAATCCTGGCAACAGCCAACCTTTTACGTTTGGACATTGTTGTCTACACCAAAGTAGGTGATTCGATGGATTGGTTGACCTATCCAGCAAGTTTTGATCTTCAGTCAACGACAGAACATGGACTTTACCTTCAAAACCAGAACGGTCATTTTGATGTTGTAATTAGTGTTTAAATGTTACTCTAAGTAATTAATTGTGCTAAATGTTGTATATATTATGGACCTTGTTATTAGTTAATGTTTAAACTTTAAAAAAATTAAATGTCTTAATTTCTATTCGAATGTTAAAGTAGTGTCCTTTTATTAGATAGATTTTAAAAATGTCTTTAATCAAATCTTTATTCTTTATTATTATTATCAAAATCAAAATTTATTTTTTTAAATTAATCAATTGAATGATTATTTGAATAATCACTTTATAAACAAAAAAATGCAAACTATTTCATTCATGGAAAACATTTAATCCAAACTCAAAATGCTAAGTACTTATGCATAATATTAAGAGAGAAATTATCATGGAATCCCCATGTCTATAAAGTCATTCATCCATTTTTTACTATATATCCTCATGTTGTCAAAGGGGTATATTCTGGCCTGGGGGGTATATTCTGGCCTAGGCCAGTTTAACCCCGGGTTTTGAAGGTAAAGTCCATGTTCTGTCGTTGACTGAAGATCAAAACTTGCTGGATAGGTCAACCAATCCATCGAATCACCTACTTTGGTGTAGACAACAAATTTCTACTTTAAAAACTATTTTAAACTTAAAATTTGACTTTTTTCCTTATTTTATGTGATGGAAAAGAAAAAAAAAGTTATTAAACGGTTTTAGGGCCGTCCATAAATGACGTCACGCGATTTCGGCCGATTTTTAACAACCCATCCCCCCATATCACAAAAACTTAGACACCCCCCCTTTCCAGAATGACGCCACAAAGTTTTGACCCCCACTCCTTATAAGCCGGGGGTGGGTAATGCAGTGATGTCCTTCCATGAACTTCACAGGTCACCCTACACATATTCCTGTCCTTGGACGGGCTTTGTTGCTAGTCTATTATAATTTGAAATGCATCATTTCAGCTCAATAAGCTCACGGCTATTTGGTGAAATATAGGTTTCAAGATTTCGGACGGACATAGCAACTTAAATAAAAGGATATACAAATCAATACACAACAAAGTAGATCTGTTGAGTCCATACACTAAACGACCACTGGGAAGTCCTTCAAACAACCGACTGTAATGTTCAGTCAACATAAATTTCCCCTCTGAGTTTCGTTGGTCAGTGTGCAAAGTTGTGCAGCATTCATTTTTTTCTGAGCAAAATTATCTATTCCACAAAATACTTATATTATTATAAAAAGTCTACGGACACATAGCTGCGCGGCCGCAAAGCCTGGAGGGAACATTGGTAAAAAAAAACCCACTGTGACGCACAAGAAAATTAAATGATCCATTTGTCGTTTTCACGTACTATCCCTCAAAGTTTAAGTGATAGTTTTGATGGTGAAGCTGCTGGTCTAGCGATCGATGAGGCTGAGACATTTGAGCGCTTCTTCCACTGGATTAATGGTATGACGTGTTATTTATCAGCTGACGATACAGTCAACAGGACAGCTCCTTTCCTTCACAGAGGCATTTTTTCTATTTATTTCTTTAAATTAAAAAAAAAGAAAAAAAAAGAAAAAACAACAACAAAAAAACGCAATAATTTTAAAAGGAATTCTGTGACACTAAAAGTCTTAATTTATTAATCATGAACCACATTTCAATGTAATAATCAACAGCTGAGACTTCTCCCAATGGACTACCTAATACTTGCAATATACTCAGTGACTCACTCAGTGGTTGACGTTTTCACTAAAGTATTTCTTTTTCATCTATTTTTGTTACTGTTGTAGTAGATAGTATATAAAACAGCCAAAACTGCTTCAACAGCTTGAAGAATGCAGGCATTGAATGGTAAAAATCACAATGGTAAGAATTGTCATCACCACACCGATTACGGACGAAACTTGATAAAGTGCCTTAAAATAATCCCCACAGTGATGCAGTGATAGAGTGGAGGGTACTAATTTTAGCTATGCCACTGCGCAAGGGCGATATATATTGCCACTTTGCTCTTCCATATCCTCCAAGTTTATTATTTATCTAGCCATGAACTGTGAAGTCAAGTTAAACTTAGTTTGCAAGAGAAATTCCTTTTAAAATATCTGCACAGTTAAGATAGTTTTAGGTGTACTTCAGTTACGTAACGTTTGGCGTCACACTTTTAACTGACCGCATGGGGGCCATGGTGTTTACAGACGGAAGCTAGTGATCTCAACAATGATCAGGTTATTATCGTTTTTATACTCATCGCCTGGCGCGTTGGTCATCTTCAACGACATGTTCCTTGTAGATTTGAAGGAGCTGTTCCTCTGGGCTCTAGGCGGTAAAGCTGACCAAAGTTGGTAGGTCTGAAAGGGTGGAACGTCTGCCAGTGTTCTGCTGAATTGGCACGGGTGGGAAAACTCGTCCAGCAGGTGGAGCACTTGCGTGTGACGTGTTGAATACAGAGGTAACCGCGATCTCATGTAAGGGTTATGGAAACATGAAACGTGGTTCACACATGAGAAATAATATAAAATGAAGTTAAAATAAGGATAATAAACCATAAGTTTAAAACCACTTTCAACAAACAATAATTGCTGACGAGAAATGTATTAGTTAAATTCATTTTACGATTATTCTACGAAAACCGGCATCCAACACAACAAGGCAAACCCTGAACTGGAACAATCAGGGAAAGTCGAAAAGTGGTCGTCCAAGAAACACTTAGCGACGAGAGTTGGGGGCAGACATCAAGAGCCTTGGCCATACCAGGAAGATGCTGGAGCGACTGGACAAGGATAGGGATACCTGCAGAAGCGTAACTTGGTTATCCGCGCCCTTGGCTAATTCATTTTTGGCGCCCTTGAGAAATAGGGCTAAATACTAAATTGTACACAATATATTGATTATTGAGTGATTAGCCCTCGGCGCCCTTGGCAACTGCCCCGATGTCAAGCCGTTGTTACGCCTCTGGATACCTGGAGGATTCTTGTAGATGGTATTTGCCCTTTGAATGATTGCAGACATCGAAGATGATCGACTGCTGTTTCTCGTGGACAGGAAGGACCAACAACAACAGAAATTAATAAATCAGATAACACAGAATATTTTAACCAAGATTTAGACTTAGATGTTTTATAAAGTGCGAGCACAAGCTGAGTATTAATTTTAACCTTTAAGGTTCCAAGGCATATTGGTGTGTAAGCCATTTTTTTCTTGCTCTGCCGGAAGTGTCAGTAATTCTAGCACCACTAATGACAACAGACTAAGAACCCCAGACCTAATAGTAAATAGTAATAGTTATTTAAGAAAGATATTAACCATTATTTTGAATGTAAAGAAATAAAACGTTTTTATGCTGATAACTTAAAATAAGCCAAGATAATTTAAATGCAATTCCAAATAAAAATCAGTGAACTATTCAAAGATCTTAAGTTGAAGAGTTGTTTTTTTAATGGGGTAATTTCCGCTGAGAGTGAAGACAAAACATAAATAACATTTTACATAGAAGTGAGCAGAAGCAGTGGCGTAGTGAGGGGGGGGATGCCCGGGCGCACTTGGCTAGGGGAGGCAAATACGTAGTTGCTAATTAGTTTCTAACAAGAAAAATTAAATTTTACAAGAAAGTGTAGCTTTGTATCGAAATAAAAGTAAAGCGAAATATGAAATTAATAAAATAAATAAAGGAATCATCCAAATGGATGTGAAGGTTTCTTCTGACAAAACTTCAAACTCCTTATTAGCTATAAATTATTCTGATACTAATGCTACTGTACTGAAATACCAGAGGCTTACTTAAGTAGAATGAGAACGTGACACCCATGTGGTGCTAACTTAGTTAATTCTTCAAATTCGACCGCTGCTAATTTTGTAAAAGCAAAAATTACTGTACTGTACCCTATCAAATTCAAACGAATCCTCTGAGCGGCAATTTGTTGTTTGGGGGCTGTTGGGGGCTGGGGGGCGGCAAATTCTTCGCTATTAATTAGCTTCTAAAGTTGAAAAAAAAACAACCTTACAATAACTCTTAAGAAAAGAAAAGCAAAGATTAAAAATTTAAAGAAATGAAGAAACTATATTAAAAGCGTGCTCGTGTCTAATGCCAAAACTTCAACAGATACCAATGCTACTGAGCTGAAAAAAACAGAGGGCTGAAGTCGTATACGAACATGACACTAATGTGCTGATACTGGTACATATAATAATTGATTCAAGTTTTATTTTAAGCTAAGTAGCCCACTGGAAAATTTTTGTGTGTATATTACATGTTTTATTCTTCCAAAGCATCATTATCTTAATTTGTATGCCTTTTGTTTTGTGACATAATAAAAAAAAATAAATAGAGTTGCTTATCTAAAGGAAATAAAAACTTGGAGCACAAAATTCAAAAAGTAGCCATTCACGAAAAAGTGCTCAACATTACTAAAGTTGTTTGCAGTTGGAAGAAATCGAAAATCGGATTATAAAAAAGACCATTAATACAGGACAACAATACATTGTTGTAAAAGAAAACAAATCGAAGTGACAAGAAGTTATTGTTAAAATGTTTGACATTATTCAATCCTGGAAAAATTAAATGTGGCTTTTGAGGTCACAGAGAGGACAGTGCTGTTACACATAGAGGGAATATTCTGGATCCGATGCATTGGCTTGAAAAGAAAAATCGAACACTTCGAGAACATCGTGTTAAAAATGGTAAAAACTTGTCATCTCAAAATCAAACTGAGCTAATTACAATCATAGGAGATACAGAAAAATCTTCTTTTAATAAAAAAACATACCCAAAAACACTAAATGTTGTTCATTGTATTCGATAGTTCTTCATATATTTCCAATAAAGGGCCGTCCATAAATTACGTCACGCGATTTTTGCCGATTTTTTTACCCCCTCCCCCCCTCGTCACGCGACGTCACAAAAACTTAGACCCCCCCCTCTAAAAATACGTCACAAATCTTTGACCCGCCCGCCCCCAAAAAAAAACAACCCACTTTATTTTCTATTTGAAAATAAGTATGTTTCAAATCACTTTTATTGTCATTTAAGTATTTATTATTTATTTAGTGAAGATCTACATTGTAATATCGAAACCCGCGTGAAGCATTTAAAAAAACAACAACGTTTAACCGGCCTTCAGTAAACGAACTGTGTTAACATCCTTAGCTTATATTATATTTTAATGCATACAAATTAAACATTGACTATTGATCATCACGGTTAACGTCTTTGTTTAGAGAAATAATTATTTAAAAATAACAATTTAAAAATGCATTTTTTAAAAATCCCTCAATTGACTGACGCAAGAAAGAGGTCGGCGAACAGAGGTAAATAACCTGCACTGGGGTCAAAAAGGGAATTCTTGGGGGTAATGCAGACTCATTTGGGACATATAACATCCACTAAAATCCGCTAGATATATTAAAATACGTCATGTGTACGTGTACGCTTGGAACATATGCCCATTATTAAACCGGTTCCTTCCAGCAAATGCATTTTTAAAAAAATTTGACAACTATGTAGATTTCTTACCTACGCACTATATGAAGACACCTAAATCTACCCTACTTTCATTTATATTGACACGACCGACAATAATCTTATTAAGCCACATGACTTGTCTTTATCACGTATAATTTCTGTGATATTTAAAATTAATGCCTTAAAAACTGAGCTAAGAAGAAAAGTTGTTTTTGCTCCTCTCGATTGCGATGAAAAGAATTTGATGCATTCAAAAAAGTTTATGAATGCTTGACTAATTTTAAATGGGCTCATTTACCATTATATCTAGAACAGTGCTTCTCAAACTTTTTAGTATTGCGGACCAGCAGGAATTTTTTCCATTGCACCAGGAACCGGTGCACTATTTCCCTGCACTGACAATTTTTTCTGTCCTTTTTTTGAGAACATCTGCGGACCGGCAGCGGATGGCCCACGGACCGCCACCGGTCCGTGGACCACCACTTTGAGAAGCACTGATCTAGAAGACTAGAACGGCCAGGGGCGTTTGACAGAAAACCAATAGAACAATTATATCAAACTTAAAACGTTTTTAATTCTATCAAATAGATTCCCTCCCCCCTCCCCTTTTAAAGAAAAAGGATATTTCGTGTCGTTTTGACTTAAAATATCTACACATAATCATATTCAAATCATTTGTAGACACTTGTCATGCTTGTAAAACTCACCAGTAGCACTTTCCCCCCGACTAAAGACGCTACCCAAATCCCCGAGTCATGTGAGCAGGACCTAGAGTCGGGGGGTGGGGGGGTGGGTAACGCATACATAAACTTGTATATTTGGGGGTAAAGGGCAAAACAAAATTACGTCTCCTTCCATGAGAGAACCAAACGGAGCTGCGGTTACATCACAAATGCTTTGATGTCAACATCAAACGACACAGTGTAACAATTTCATATGTTATCTTGTGGATTCTCAAACTTAAGGATTATAATAAGATTTAATTTTCGTGTCTTGATAGCATACGCCAACCAGCGTCTGATGTCCTACCGACCGGCACATTGAGAAACACTGACTAAGAAAATGAATAAAAAAATAAAATTAAAAAATTAAAAAAAAAGTTATTTAATCAATTTTAAGCGAACAAATATTTCAGTGGAAGTTTTATTTAAAGTTACCCTTTTGATTTGACGTCACGCATCGTCACAAAAGTGTGACCCCCCCCCCAGGTGCGTGACGTCATTTATGGACGGCCCCTAAGGATACACAAAATTTAGTTGTATGATATAGTAAAGATTTATAATAAAAAAGTAGACGTTTTAGAATCTTTCAAAGATTTAATTTAAGTATAGGTGAATCTGCATACGAAATATCTGAAACGATTTTAAAATAAATAATGTTCTTAAAAAATAGACTGAAGAGGCTCAAACCGTGTTAATACTTCATGCTGGAAAGTATAAAAGAGTACAAGGAAGACGCAAAAACACAAAATCTAAATATCAAATCTCCTTCAAACAGTTCATTTAACCGTATTTGTTTACATGGTACTCCAACTGAAACGAACTCTCTTTACTATTTTAGTACACTAGAAAAAAAAATACACAAACAAATTGTGCAATTAAAACAATAAATTTGCGCTTTATTTGAAACTAAAACGACAATATTGTTTTATTGTTTTAATTGCACAATTTTTTTGTGTATTTTGTATTTTATTTAAAAGCTTTATCGCAGTCCCATTCTGTATGATAGTACACTAGAACGATGTCAGGGATTCCTTTCCATGTCTATACACCGTTGGGAATATCTAATTGCTTCTATAAGCAAGGCATTAAACAGACTTCAGGATACAAAATAGTGAATATATTATGGGTCATTTTTGAGGTTACTTTGAAATCTATAGAAAAACTGACAGTGGCAGACGAAAAACTCAACAAATGAACAGATTAACTTGTTAGTCGCAATTGAATCTTTTTATTTTCTAATTTATGGTTGACTTTGAGGTGGCACGGTGGTCGAATGGGTTCGAATCTCCGCGAGGCAGGGATTTGTTTCCTGAGTCCACACAGCTCCGAATGGGCACTTGACACTAGTTAGGGAATCAAATCAAATGCGGCTGGGGTTAGGGTGGCACCCGTGGCTTGTGAACGCTGCGTCTCAAAAGATGAGTCAAATAATTAGATATAATCAATAATCTTCTGTATAGAATGAGCGTCTGTATAGATAAGACAACATGTACTTTATGAAGTCAATAATGCCGCAAATTATTTACAAACGTATACTGCTAAAAATGTGCTTTCTCACAGAGAAACGAATGAAATACTTAAAGTTAAAGGATGCTTTGATTTGCTAAAATTTGGAGACCTCATCATTTTAATCTAAAATTCCAATCAAAGAACGAGAGAGCAAATTTAGATCGAAGTGAATATGTGTCCCTGTAATTTAGAAAACAGTTGAGAAGGAAGTTGTATTCTTCATAAGTTAAGATTACTGTAGAAATTCATGTGAGATTTTGGCAGCTATATAGAATTAGGAAAACAGATATGATTTTTATACAACAGCCAATCTACTGGTCTTTGAAATTTGGCCTTCAAATTAAAGTATTCAAAATATCTCACATGACATTGTCAAGCAAGGTCTATTTTAATCTCACGGGTTAAAAAAAAAGAATTAGCAAATTCCAGACAAAATGATTTATTAAAATTTAAAAAAAATATACTTAGGCTCGAAGTTACCGTGCCTAAAATAATATCATTAATTCGAAAATTTCTTTCAACTGCTTTAAGTAATATAAGGTGTTATAGTAGCTTCTCTAAAATTAAGTTAATGAATAATTAATTACGAATTACGATCAATGATATATACACCAAAATTGTATAATCTATTGCTATTTTTGTTACTGAACATGGTATGCCTGAAGAAATTGATACATGAAAGATTGTGCCTTTAGGAAAAACAGAAAAATTAAATGTTATTCAGCAAATGAAAACTTTTAATTTTTTTTTCTAAAATAAAATGTATTTATCCTTATTATTATCTTCTATTAACAACGATATTTTCTTTATGGGGGCGTCCATAAATGACGTCACGCGATTTGGGTCGATTTCCCCCCCCCCATCGTCACAAAAACTTAGACCCCCTCCAACATGACGTCACAAAACGTATGCGCCCCCCTCCCCTAAACGCCATATTTTCTATTTGAAAATAAACATGTTTCAAATCATTTTTCGGTCATTTAAGTATGTATTTAGTATAAGGTTGCACTCCAGTATCGTAACAGGTGTGAAGTAATGTAATAATATTACAAAATAAATTGTAAGAAATCAAATATTTAAGAGAAACTTTTATTTAAACTTGCGAGTTTTGATGTGACATCACATTTCTTAAACTCCCCCCTCCCCCTCGTCACAGATCGTCACAAATGTGTGGACGCCCTAGGTGCGTGACGTCCTTTAGGGTCGGCCCCTATAGCATTAACATAGTGTTTTTGTTTTGCTTTGTTTTTTTGGGTTTGTTTATTATTTATTATAATTTTTTTTTAAATTTTAATATTTTTGGGGGGGGAGTGGGGGGGGTCGGCAAATTTGGGTCCTGCCCCGGGAGGCACATACCCACGCTACGCCGCTGAGCAGAGAAGGAAGAAAACCTTTAATCTAAATATCCACTCTAATTTTTGCTTATGCGTGCAAATGATCTTTTCAATAATCAGAATAAATAACTAACGAACATACTAACTTCCTTGTTAGTTATTTTCATCTCGGGCCGAAGACGGCACATAGGGCAGAAGTCATGGATTTCCATTTACGACGATCCTTCGCCAATTGTATTAGGTCTTGATTATTTCGTAGACCCATGGTTGAGCTTTCTCTTTTGATTGTTCTACGTAGGGTTTCCTTTGATCTTCCTTGTTTTCTTTTGCATTTTGGTGTCCATATGAAGGCCTGACGGGGGAGTCTTCTCTCGTCCATTCGAAGAACATGACCGATATAATTCCAACGTATTCTCCTAATAAAAGTTGAAACATATTCTTGGTTGGTTTCTTCTGTTATTGTTTCATTTGATTTAAAATCACTCCATTTTATATTCAAAATCTTTCGGAGGCATTTGTTTTGGAAGGCAACTAATTTCTTTTCTATAGCTTGAGTGGATTTCCAGCTGTCGCATCCATATGTTAGTACAGGGATTACGCACGAGTTGAATATAGCCTAAGTTTTATATGTTTGCAAGTGTCTTTGATCTCCAAATATTTGTAAGTTTGTTAAAAGTACTTGACGCCATCGCAATTCGAGTCATTATCTCTTATGTTGCATCTCCATCATATGACATTTTGCTTCCTAAGTAAGTGAAGTTGGGTACTTTCTCTATGGTTTGGTCATTAAGTATAATATCATTTGGTTGGTTGTGCGGTCCATGATTTTCGTTTTGGTTGTGTTGATTTGAAGACCAATTTGATTCGAAAAGTGCTGGAGACGATCCGTTTTTTCTTGGGTGTTCAAATGCGTTGAGCTTACAAGAGCCAGGTTAACTTATGTACAATTGAGAGATGAGTGATTTCGATATATTAATATTTTATCATTAATTTTTTTAAAAAGTTAAATGAAAACCTGAAATTGAAATTCGTTAATGGTTAAATACCACATTAACATAGCGTTATATATATCAAACATAATATATATATATATATACCAACATTAACATAGCGTCATATATATCAAACATCATATATATATAATATATATACCAACATTAACATAGCGTCATATATATCAAACATCATATATATATAATATATATACCAACATTAACATAGCGTCATATATATCAAACATTATATATATACCAACATT
>CALYLW010002026.1:25133-101918 GCA_944989445.1 Ampullaceana balthica
ATACTGGCAGGAAGTAATTGATGATATGGCGGGAAGAGGGGTATATGATGATAGTGGCGGGAAGCGGGTAAATCGTATGATTTTTGGTCGGGAAGTAGGTAAATGATGATAGGTGGGAAAGTCAAATTGTATAATGATGATTTTTACTGGCGGTATAGGTGGGGGGGGGCGGCTCACGGGGTCGGGATGGGGGCGTTTACCTCCACACCCGGTAAATGCATGGATGATACTGGTGGGAAGACGTAAAATGATGATACTGCGTGCGGAAAGTAATATGTTGATACTCGGCCGGAACGTAAATGATGATTACTGGTGGGAAGATGTAAAGATGATGTTACTGGCGGGAAAGGGGGTACAATGATGTTTATGCGTGGGGGATGTTAAATGATGTTATTCGGTGGGGGAAGTAATGATGATGTGCGTGGGAGAAGTACAATGATGATACTGGGCGGGACGGGTTAAATGATGATACTCGACAGGAAGTAAAATGATGATATGGTGGGAATAATGTTAAATGCTGCACTACGGTGGGAAAGTAAATGATCGATAATGGCCGGGACATCGCGCCGGTGCGGGGGGGGGCGGAAGCGGGCGGACCAGGCGGCGGGGGGGGGGGTAGGGCGGGGGGTAAATGATGCATAATGCGCCGGGGACAGTAAATGACTGATTCCTGGCAGGAAGTAAATGATGATACTGGCAGGAAGTAAATGATGCAGATATGGCAGGATGGTAAATGAGATACTGGATGGAGCTAAATGATGATACTTGGTTGGGAAGGGTAATTGATGATACTGGCGGGAAGTTCTAGGGAGGGGGGTAAATGATGATTCCTCCGGCAGGATGTAAAGAATCGATACTGGTGGGATGTAAATGATGATACTTGGCAGGTATGTAATGACTGATACTGTTGGCGCCAAGTTTAGCGGTATCAAATGTATCGATACTGGTGTGGAAAAGCTGAACTGATGACCTACTCTGGCCAGGACGTAAATGATGATACTGTGCAGGAAGCTAAATGATGATAACCTGGCAGACGAAGGTGTAAATGATGATACTAGGGCAGGAAGTAACATGGATATGGCGCGGAAGGGGGGGGGGGGCGGGGGGGGGCGGGGTGACGAGTGGGTAAATGATATTTACTGGCGGGGATGGGCGGGTAGTGAGGTGGCGGTGGGGTAAATGCTGATTACTGGTGGGAAAGCACAAGCGGTGTAAATGTTCGCTCACTGGTGGGAAAGTAAATGATGATACTGGCAGGACGTAGCGTAATAGCGATGATACTGGTGGGATAGGGCGTAAATGATGATACCTGGCGGCGAAGGCCGGAGCGGGCAGGCGTAAACTGAGTTAATGGCGGGCGAGCAGGGGGGGTGGGGGGCGCGGGCGGGGGCGGCAGCGTGGGGGGGGGGGGTGCCCCGCGGGCGGGGGTAAAGGATGATAACTGGCAGGAACGTTAATGATGATACTGGCACGGAAGTAAATGCATGATACTGGGGCACGCGCAAGTAAATGATTGATACTGAGCCGGGAAAGGGGTCGGGGCGGTAAAATGATGATAATGGCAGGGAAGTCAATTGTGCATACTGGCGCCAGGGGAGGAAGTAATTGATGATACTGCGAAGACAGTAAATGGTTCATCACGGGCCAGGAATGTAAATGATGATTCCTGCGCAGGATTGTAATTGATGATACCTCGGCAGGACAGTAATTGATGATTCACTGGCCTGAGGACCAGTAAATGATGATACTGGTGGGAAGTAAATGATGATACTGGTGGGGAAGTGAGTAAATGATGATACTGGTCGAGGAAGTAAATGATGATACTGGCTGGGAAGTAAATGATGATACTGGCGGGAAGTAAATGATGATACTGGCGGGAAGTGGAGTAAATGATGATACTGGGCGGGAAGTAAATGATGATACTGGTGGGAAGTAAATGATGATACTGGTGGGAAGTAAATGATGATACTGGCAGGAAGTAAATGATGATACTGGGGAGTAAATGATGACTGGCGGGAAGTAAATGATGATATTGGTGGGAAGTAAATGATGATACTGGTGGGTAAGTAAATGATTGATACTGGCGGGAAGTAATGATGATACTGGCGGGAAGTAAATGATGATACTGGCAGGAAGTAAATGATGATACTGGTGGGAAGTAAATGATGATACTGGTGGGAAGGCTGTAAATGATGATACTGGCGGGAAGTAAATGATGATACTGGTGGGAAGTAAATGATGATACTGGCAGGAAGTAAATGATGATACTGGCTGGGAAGTAAATGATGATACTGGTGGGAAGTAAATGATGATACTGGCAGGAAGTAAATGATGATACTGGCGGGAAGTAAATGATGATAATGGGCGGGAAGTAATGATGATACTGGCAGGAAGTAATGATGATACTGGCTGGGAAGTAAATGATGATACTGGCAGGGAAGTAAATGATGATACTGGTGGGAAGTAAATGATGATACTGGTCGGGAAGTAATGTGATACTGGAGGTAAATGATGATACTGGCAGGAAGTAAATGATGATACTGGCTGGCGAAGTAAATGATGATACTGGCGGGAAGTAAATGATGATAATGGGGGATAGTAAATGATGATACTGGCAGGAAGTAAATGATGATACTGGCAGGAAGTAAATGATGGATACTGGTTGGGGAAGTAAATGATGATACTGGCGGGAAGTAAATGATGATCTGGTGGGAAGTAAATGATGAACTGGCAGGAAGTAAATGTGATACGGTAGATGATGATACTGGCGGAAGTAAATGATGATACTGGCAGGAAGTAAATGATGATACTGGCTAGGAAGTAAATGATGATACTGGCGGGAAGTAAATGATGATACTGGTGGGAAGTAAATGATGATACTGGCGGGAAGTAAATGATGATACTGTGCAGGAAGTAATGATGATACTGGCAGGAAGTAAATGATGATACTGGCAGGAAGTAAATGATGATACTGGCTGGAAGTAAATGATGATACTGGCCCGAAGTAAATGATGATACTGGCGGGAAGTAATGATGAATGGGGAAGTAAATGATGATACTGGCGGGAAGTAAATGATGATACTGGCAGGAAGTAAATGATGATACTGGCAGGAAGTAAATGATGATACTGGCAGGAAGTAAATGATGATACTGGCGGGAAGTAAATGATGATACTGGCGGGAAGTAAATGATGATACTGGCGGATTGGGGAAGTAAATGATGATACTGGCAGGAAGTAAATGATGTTACTGGCAGGAAGTAAATGATGATACTGGCAGGGAAGTAAATGATGATACTGGCGTAAAATGTAAGGATGTGATACTGGCGGGAAGTAAATGATGATACTGGTGGGAAGTAAATGATGATACTGGGGGAAGTAAATGATGATTACTGGCGGGAAGTAATGTGGATACTGGTGGGAAGTAAATGATGATACTGGCAGGAAGTAAATGATGATACTGGCAGGAAGTAAATGATGATACTGGCAGGAAGTAAATGATGATATGGCAGGAAGTAAATGATGATACTGGCAGGAAGTAAATGATGATACTGGCAGGAAGTAAATGATGATACTGGCAGGAAGTAAATGATGATACTGGCAGGATGAGTTATAAATGATGATACTGGCAGGAATGTAAATGATGATACTGGCGGGAAGTAAATGATGATACTGGCAGGGAAGTAAATGATGATACTGGCAGGAAGTAAATGATGATACTGGCAGGAAGTAAATGATGATACTGGCAGGAAGTAAATGATGATACTGGCAGGAAGTAAATGATGATACTGGCTGGGGAAGTAAATGATGATACTGGCGGGAGTAAATGATGATACTGGCTGGGAAGTAAATGATGATACTGGCTGGGATAGTAAAATGATGATACTGGCTGGAAGTAAATGATGATACTGGCGGGAAGTAAATGATGATACTGGTGGGAAGTAAATGATGATACTGGCGAGATGATACAGGTAAATGATGATACTGGCGGGAAGTAAATGATGATACTGACGGGAAGTAAATGATGATACTGGCAGGAAGTAAATGATGATACTGGCGGAAGTAAATGATGATACTGGCGGGAAGTAAATGATGATACTGGCGGGAAGAGTAAATGATGATATGGTGAAGTAAATGATGATACTGGGGGAAGTAAATGATGATACTGGCGGGAAGTAAATGATGATACTGGCGGGAAGTAAATGATGATACTGGTCGGGAAGTAAATGATGATACTGGCGGGAAGTAAATGATGATACTGGCGGGAAGTAGATGATGTACGAGAGGAGTAAATGATGATACTGGCAGGAAGTAAATGATGATACTGGCAGGAAGTAAATGATGATACTGGCAGGAAGTAAACTGATGATACTGGCAGGAAGTAAATGATGATACTGGCAGGAAGTAAATGATGATACTGGCTGAGGAAGTAAATGATGATACTGGCAGGAAGTAAATGATGATACTGGCAGGAAGTAAATGATGATACTGGCAGGAAGTAAATGATGATACTGGCAGGAAGTAAATGATGATACTGGCTAGGAAGTAAATGATGATACTGGCAGGAAGTAAATGATGATACTGGCGGGAAGTAATGTGATACTGGTGGAAGTAAATGATGCTACTGGGCTGGGAAGTAAATGATGATACTGGCAGGAAGTAAATGATGATACTGGTGGGAAGTAAATGATGATACTGGCGAGGAAGTAAATGATGATACTGGCAGGAAGTAAATGATGATACTGGGTGAGGAAGTAAATGATGATACTGGCAGAGTACGGGCAGGAAGTAAATGATGATACTGGCAGGAAGTAAATGATGATACTGGTGGGAAGTAAATGATGATACTGGCGGGAAGTAAATGATGATACTGGCAGGAAGTAAATGATGATACTGGCGGAAGTAAATGATGATACTGGCGGAAGTAAATGATGATACTGGCGGAAGTAAATGATGATACTGGCGGAAGTAAATGATGATACTGGCGGAAGTAAATGATGATACTGGCGGGAAGTAAATGATGATATGGCGGGAAGTAAATGATGATACTGGTGGGAAGTAAATGATGATACTGGCAGGAAGTAATGATGTACTGGCGGAAGTAATGATGATACTGGCGGAAGTAAATGATGATACTGGCAGGAAGTAAATGATGATACTGGCAGGAAGTAAATGATGATACTGGCGGAAGTAAATGATGATACTGGCGGAAGTAAATGATGATACTGGCGGAAGTAAATGATGATACTGGTGGGAAGTAAATGATGATACTGGCGGGAAGTAAATGATGATACTGGCAGGAGTAAATGATGATACTGGCTGGGAAGTAAATGATGATACTGGCAGGAAGTAAATGATGATACTGGCGGGAAGTAAATGATGATACTGGCAGGAAGTAAATGATGATAACTGGCAGGAAGTAAATGATGATACTGGCAGGAGAGTAAATGATGATACTGGCAGGAAGTAATGATGATACTGGCGGGAAGTAAATGATGATACTGGCGGGAAGTAAAGATGATACTGGCGGGAAGTAAATGATGATACTGGCAGGAAGTAATGGCGAGTAAATGATGTACTGGGTGGAAGTAAATGATGATACTGGCGGGAAGTAAATGATGATACTGGCAGGAAGTAAATGATGATACTGGTGGGGAAGTAAATGATGATACTGGCGGGAAGTAATATGATGATACTGGCTAGGAAGTAAATGATGATACTGGCAGGAAGTATATGATGATACTGCGCGGGAAGTAAATGATGATACTGGCGGAAGTAAATGATGATACTGGCTGGGAACGGATGTAAATGATGATACTGGCGGGAAGTAAGTGATGACTGGCGGGAGTAAATGTGATACTGGGAAGTAAATGATGATACTGGCGGGAAGTAAATGATGATACTGGCGGGAGAGTAAATGATGATACTGGCGGGAAGTAAATGATGATACTGGCGGGAAGATGATTGGGGTAGAAATGATGATACTGACGGCAGGAAGTAAATGATGATACTGACGGAAGTAAATGATGATACTGGCGGGAAGTAAATGATGATACTGGCGGGGAAGTAAATGATGATACTGGCGGGAAGTAAATGATGATACTGGCGGGAAGTAAAATGATGATACTGGCAGGAAGTAAATGATGATACTGGCGGGAAGTAAATGATGATACTGGCGGGAAGTAAATGATGATATTGGCGGGAAGTAAATGATGATACTGGCGGGAAGTAAATGATGATACTGGCAGGAAGTAAATGATGATACTGGCAGGAAGTAAATGATGATACTGGCAGGAAGTATAAATGATGATACTGGCAGGAAGTAAATGATGATACTGGCAGGAAGTAAATGATGATACTGGCAGGAAGTAAATGATGATACTGGCAGGAAGTAAATGATGATACTGGCAGGAAGTAAATGATGATACTGGCAGGGAAGTAATGATGATACTGGCAGGAAGTAAATGATGATACTGACAGGAAGTAAATGATGATACTGGCAGGAAGTAAATGATGATACTGGCAGGAAGTAAATGATGATACTGGCAGGAAGTAAATGATGATACTGGCATGGAAGTAAATGATGATACTGGCAGGAAGTAAATGATGATACTGGCAGGAATATGATGTACTGGCGGGAAGTAAATGATGATACTGGCGGGAAGTAAATGATGATACTGGCGGGAAGTAAATGATGATACTGGCAGGAAGTAAATGATGATACTGACGGGAAGTAAATGATGATACTGGCGGGAAGTAAATGATGATACTGGCAGGAAGTAAATGATGATACTGGCAGGGAAGTAAATGATGATACTGGCAGGAAGTAAATGATGATACTGGCGGGAAGTAAATGATGATACTGGCAGGAAGTAAATGATGATACTGGCAGGAAGTAAATGATGATACTGCCGGGAAGTAAATGATGATACTGGCAGGAAGTAAATGATGATACTGGCGGGAAGTAAATGATGATCTGGCGGGAAGTAAATGATGATACTGGCGGGAAGTAAATGATGATCTGGCGGAAGTAAATGATGATACTGGCAGGAAGTAAATGATGATACTGGCAGGAAGTAAATGATGATACTGGCAGGAAGTAAATGATGATACTGGCAGGAAGTAAATGATGATACTGGCAGGAAGTAAATGATGATACTGGCAGGAAGTAAATGATGATACTGGCAGGAAGTAAATGATGATACTGGCAGGAAGTAAATGATGATACTGGCAGGAAGTAAATGATGATACTGGCAGGAAGTAAATGATGATACTGGCAGGAAGTAAATGATGATACTGGCAGGAAGTAAATGATGATACTGGCAGGAAGTAAATGATGATACTGGCAGGAAGTAAATGATGATACTGGCAGGAAGTAAATGATGATACTGGCAGGAAGTAAATGATGATACTGGCAGGAAGTAAATGATGATACTGGCGGGAAGTAAATGATGATACTGGCAGGAAGTAAATGATGATACTGGCAGGGAAGTAAATGATGATACTGGCGGGAAGTAAATGATGATACTGGCGGGAAGTAAATGATGATACTGGCAGGGAAGTAAATGATGATACTGGCAGGAAGTAAATGATGATACTGGCAGGAAGTAAATGATGATACTGGCAGGAAGTAAATGATGATACTGGCAGGAAGTAAATGATGATACTGGCAGGAAGTAAATGATGATACTGGCAGGAAGTAAATGATGATACTGGCAGGAAGTAAATGATGATACTGGCAGGAAGTAAATGATGATACTGGCAGGAAGTAAATGATGATACTGGCAGGAAGTAAATGATGATACTGGCAGGAAGTAAATGATGATACTGGCAGGAAGTAAATGATGATACTGGCAGGAAGTAAATGATGATACTGGCAGGAAGTAAATGATGATACTGGCTGGAAGTAAATGATGATACTGGCAGGAAGTAAATGATGATACTGGCAGGAAGTAAATGATGATACTGGCAGGAAGTAAATGATGATACTGGCAGGAAGTAAATGATGATACTGGCAGGAAGTAAATGAGCATACTGACGGGAAGTATTTCGGACATCGCGATAATTTCTGCCTCGCCACCATACACTCCTGAAGTATTTATGTACTGAGCATATTGTTGAGGAGAGTGTATGACTACGTTTCCGTCACTGAGAACAACGGAGAGCACGTCGCCGCAGTTATCCCAGTGTTGAGAAACAAAGTTTACTGCCATTTTGCGAAGTCATGTTCGCAAAGAAAGAGGGAAAAGAACGGGACAAACATAAACAGTTTTAAAAATGAAAAAATAATATTTCAGCTGGGGCTTGAACCCAGGACCGTCCGCAAGTTAAGCGGATGTAATAACCACTACACTACAAAATGCTAGGGCCGTTAACGATTAATTTAAATTTAACCGTTAACTTTTGAAAAATTAACGATTAATTAATCGTTAGTTTCGATTAAAGCCAAAAATTGACAATTATGGTGTCATAAGTAACATTTATTAAACGTACATGTCGAAAATCGAAATAACACTGGAATGTCTTCTTTATATGACATCTTTTAACGCAAAAAGACAAGTGTATTGACATTTTTTGGTTCAAGTGATGAGTTGGTCTTATTGACAATATAACCAGCCGAGCTGAACAATCGTTCGCATAGCTTTAGATTGTCTCAGCTGAAGTTTGTGATACTGCAGTGAATGTTTGGTTTGAAGCACGGCTGCGCAGATATTTGACCGACGTCACCCAGGAGTTTAGAATCACCACGCAGCAAATTTTGTAAAATATTGCACAAAAAATGGACGTTGTGCAACTTTGCACACGAGTTGTTGTTTTTTAAACTTACACACAGACCAACTAAGCTTAGACTTAGAGGGAACATTGAATGGTAGCAAACGATTTCTCTCAATGGACACAATAAACTTTATCAACATTTTGAACATTCACGTCAGACGATAGTTAAAACCAAAATGTTCGGCCGAAATATTTTACTTTTTGACTTCCAGTACATTTATAAGTGGTGGGTCGATTAATCGTTCAAAACATTTTTAATCGTTAAAACTTTTTAACGATTAATCTAGAAAGTAATCGTTAATTTCCGCAGCCCTACAAAATGCATGTTATTCTGTGAAGGAAAAACGAAAGTGAACTCAAGGAGCATTGATGGTCTCGATTACGATTTTCCATCACCTTCGCTTTCCAACAATAAACTGATTGTTCGACCCCAGTGAGGTTAATTCGTCATGCTTATTTGCACATTACTCGCTCTTGATTTGCTGAATTATATATCAATATATATATAATTCACCTAAACGAGTATGTGCAAGTAAGCATGACGCATGACCCTCGCTGGGGTCGACCAATTACTGTTGGCAAGCGTAGTGGGATGAAACGAAAGAAAAAAAGAGTGGGGGTGGCAACGATGCCTCTTGCTTCACTTGCGTTGTTCCTTCACAGAATAACATATGATTCGTAGTGTAGTGGTTATCACGTCCTTCACAGAATAACATGATTCGTAGTGTAGTGGTTATCACGTCCGTCACAGAATAACATATGATTCATGGTGTACTGGTTATCACGTCCGCCTTGCACTTGGAAAGTCCTGAGTTCATGCACTAGCGTGAACAGTTTATTTTTTTAATTGTTAAAAATGTTTCTTTCTGCTTTTTTCATTAATTAGGGCTGCTTTTAGTGTACTTTCTCTCACCCCCCATTCTTTGCACTATTTATGATGAGCATGTCTGCGGCGTATGCTACGCCGCGGGTAGTATCCCGTATATCTATATATTTCACCAAAGCGAGTATGTGCAAAAAGCATGACGAATAACCCTCGCTGGAGTCGACCAATGTCTCAAGACCAACAACAATGATTCTTGCATTAGTTGCGTTGCAGTTGTTCCTTCATAGAACAACATGAGATTCGTAGTGTAGTGGTTATCACGTCCGCCTTACACGAGGAAGGTCCTGGGTTCAAGCCCAAGCAAAAAAATTGTTTTTAAATCCCTTATATTAACTTCACGGCCGTCTCTGTCGTTCTGTCGTCATCTCTCTCTCTCTCTGTCTGTCTTGGGCGGGCGGAAAAAACAAAAGTAAAAAATGACCCACTTCCCGTGATCGGTTCGAGCTGAAATTTGGCAAACGGATCCGTCTCACCTAACAATGCATCGATTCAAAGTATTTCAGATCGATCGAACGTACCGTAATTAAATTCATGCATTTTTAGTTTATCCTAATATAACGTATGTAATTCAAATTCACGGTTTGTTATTGTTTTTTTTCCACGTGAGATTTTGAGTTGACGCGTTGACGCGACCCATCGAAGTACCGGCGTGCTTTTGTTCATATTTTACGTGTCACGCTGAGCTCGGTCAAGCGATCGGTGACCAGACTTTTCCCCTCCACCCCCAGGGTTATGAAGCAATGTTGAGTTAAGACCGATTCAGTCTGCAAATGTTTGTCGCGTTTGAAAATAATCAATACTGTTAGTTATGTCTCATATATAAGGGATTTATAGTCAAAAACTTTGTTTTTACGGGTTTATCTTATCTTCTTATCTTATCTATACAGACGCTCCTTCTATGCAGAAGATAGTTGCGTCCACAGACCATGACAGATGATCTGTTGGCAAGTGATGCAGCATTCACAGGCCACGGCTTTGTGGGTTCCACGCATTACCCAGCCGCCTAACTACATGTAGTGTTAGGTACCCATTCGGAGCGGGGTGACTCAGGGACGCCCTAGGCCCCGGGAACAAGCCCTTGCCTTCACCGGGTTTGTTTTATATTATTTTTTAAAAATGTGTGTTTGTGCCCATTCTTTCCCCCCTTCATTTCGAACATGGATGACCTTCGCTAGGGTCGGCCAATCACAGTTTATGGTTGGCAAGCTAGGGTGGTGAAGGGTGGTGGGCAGGTAGATAATCGCTGTGCGAATGTCTCGAGACCAACAATTCACTCGCTTCTTTTTTTTATTTCTTCGTGCTGTGGTTTGTGTCCGTTCTTTCCCCAATTTCTTTGCACTATCCATGAGCAAGTCTGCAGCGTATGCTACGCCGTGGGGCGTATCTAGTATGATAATAAATGACTTAAATTGGCTCTGGGTTTTGGTTGTGAACTGGAAAAACTCACCCCCACCCCTTTCCAATGGTTTACATAAAGGCTACACACGTATTTGTAAATTTGTATCATATCCTTTAAGAAAGCAAAGCAAACGTAAAAATTTCCCTACAAAATATTGCCACTCCTAGGGGGATATTATGGTTGGAAGGAAACAAGTGTGTCAACCATGAAAGTCCGTGATCACATGCGAGTACCACATACATAAACAAACAGACCTACATATAAGCATGACAAAATAAACCACTTTTTCAGAAATAATAATAATTATATTTTAAAAATAATATTAACATTTCTCATTTTTTAACATGAAAAATGTTCATTATCTCCAAAACTGTGTCATATTATTAT
Source organism: Ampullaceana balthica (assembly GCA_944989445.1). Taxonomy (NCBI): domain Eukaryota; kingdom Metazoa; phylum Mollusca; class Gastropoda; family Lymnaeidae; genus Ampullaceana; species Ampullaceana balthica. Next base: position 36,579 of record CALYLW010002026.1, read on the forward strand.
ATTCTTATCCTGGATTAGGGGCCGTCAATAAATGATGTCACGCGTTTATGGCCGATTTTTCACTCTCCCTCCCCGCCTCGTCACACTTCGTCACACAAACATAGACCCCTTCTTTCCATATGACGATAAAGCTTTGACACCCCTGCCCCCATAAAAGCTGCCTTTTCTCTTTGGAAATAGCGCATGTTTATGTTTCAAATCACTTGTTTGTCATTTAGGTATGTATTTAGTGCAAGGCTGCACTCTAATTTTAATATCGTAAAACTAGTGAAGCCATCTAAAACGTCATTAAAGAAATTGTAAGAAATCGATATTTTAAAGGAACTTTAATTTAAAGTTGCGAGTTTTGATGTGACGTCAAATTTCTCAAACACACACGCCCTCCCACTCGTCACACATCATCACAAAGGTGTGGACTCCCCCTCCCCCCTAGGTGCGTGATGTCAATTATGGACGGCCCTTTAGCCACTGAGTTTAGTGGCTCTAACACAACGTAATAATAAGAATGATCTTGGCGTGACGCCACACCACGTGATACACAAGTAAAACATCAATTAATGACGTAAACTGAGAGTTTATCCCGTGAGCTTACCACAATGAAATATCCCGGATTCATGAGGACACGTTAAACTGATGTCCTGTGGTTACTTTGTTGAAAGTCGTCTTCCGTTCATCTGAAAAGAACATTGTAAACATATTAATTGGTGAATGACGTCTGCACCCCCCCCCCACACATTTTTTTAAAAACAAAAAAATTTGCATACATAAATATATTCCTACCTTCAACCTTCAACAATGTAGGTATGCCATACAACGGACACGACTTGATATACAAGCCTTTTGTCATTAAAATATTAACATACATATATTCATATTATATTTAAATTTTTTAACAGTCCACTGATCTTTCAAGGCGCGTTAAGAATTTGTCATGAAAACAAATTAAAGTAGTTGAAGGGAATGTTCGTACATAGTCATTAAAATATAATTTTTTTAAATGTTATTTTTTTTTAAAAGGAAGACTTCCTTTCAAAGCTGTGTGAGACCCAACTAAAGGTTAGATGATACATTCACATTTATTTAATAGCATTTTACTTTTATTTATTAATAATAATAATAAATAAAATACAATACAAATAATAATAAATTAAAAGAATTTAAAAGAATCACTTTTGAAAAGTTTTTTTTTAAATATAGGTCTATCAAATTTGATAATGCAATTACAATGATTTAATTAAAAAAATAAACATGTTCAACTTTTGTCAACATTGAATTAAAATATATTTGGTTTGATAAAGGTGATGTCACTATACAACATATTTTTTCCCATAATACATTTTTAATCATTTTAGGTAATATTACACCTATTATTAGAGCGTTTTAACTTGCCAGACTGTATGAAGTGGGACCAAACAAATGTGTTAGTTGCTACAGCTCAGTATTTAAATTCTAAACGTTACCGGGAAAAGAAGTTTTGTTTGTTGAAAAATATCATTATTAATATTATTATTTTAAAAAAACGAATCTCTTATATAAAAAAAAGATTCCGTATCGTCCAGTCCATAAAATAAAAAAAAAGAATGACAAAAATGACTCTTCAGAGACTCTTAAATAATGAATCATTGTTGAGGAAGTGAGTTAGAAACTACAAAAAATATTCTTTCTCTCCGCCCACCCCCTTACATCCGCCATTCCCTTTTGAATGCTTTTATCTCAATTGTTATATCTGTCATCACATGCCCGATCGGACTGAAATTTTGTTTACATATCAATTTCTGATGACAATACGTCAATCAATTATTATCTTTTCATAAGAAACAATTGATTAGTTTCTTTTAAGACATTTTTTAAAAACCGACCTTGTATTTATAAATACATATTTTTTGCATTTATTTTACAAGTTCATGACGTCGAGCGGTACGGTGTTGCCGCCTTTTGATCTAAAGATCCGAACTCAATTCCATCAATGGAACACGAACTTTTTCAAAATTTATTGTCAGTTTCTAACATTTCAACAACTATCTTTCAATTAAGGGTGGCTTAATGTGTCTCAAGGGTCCTTGCATATATTTCTGAAACATCATGAGCCTCCTTTGTTAAACATCATGAGCCTCCTTTGTTAAACGTCATGAGCCTCCTTTGTTAAACATCATGAGCCTCCTTTGTTAAACGTCACGAGCCTCCTTTGTTAAACGTCATGAGCCTCCTTTGTTAAAAGTCATGAGCCTCCTTTGTTAAGCGTCATGAGCCTCCTTTGTTAAACGTCATGAGCCTCCTTTGTTAAACGTCATGAGCCTCCTTTGTTAAACATCATGAGCCTCCTTTGTTAAACATCATGAGCCTCCTTTGTTAAACGTCATGAGCCTCCTTTGTTTTAATCATAGGAATTCACATTCTTACTTAGAATGACGTCACGCGATTTTGGTCGATTTTTCACCCCCCCCCCGCTCGTCACACGTCGTCACAAAAACTTAGACCCCCTCTCCAATATAACGTCACCAGCTTTGCGTCCCCACGCCCCACCCCCCCCACCCCCCATAAAAGCCGTATTGTCTAATTGAAAATGATCAAGTTTCAAATAACTTTTCTGTTCTGTAAGTACCGTATGTATTTAGTTCATTATTGTACAAGGTCCGACCCGCGGGCCAAATAAGTCACACGCTTAAATTTTAACTGGTCCGCGGCCTCATCTTAAATAAATAATTGACGGACGTATTTTTTTTTGTAAAGACATTATATTTATTTCAAAAAGTCGAAATTTTGCACTGTTTTGAGGACCTCAAAGGATGGCAAAAATCGATAAAATTTTAGTATTTACCAATTACTAGACTTTCAGTCTAAAGACCAAACTAGGGGAACAAATTTAGTAGCTTCTGTTCGTTCTGCTGTGAATGACGATAAATTCCCAAATAAAAAATCTCTGTATTTATTACTGATGGTGCCCCTACCGTGACTGGTGAGCACAGTTAACTACCAAAACTTGTGTGTAACCAAGTCAGCGAAGAGGGGGCAAAGATTTTAAACTTCACTGTATCATTCAACAACTTATTTGTGCCAAACATCTTAGATGTGATCATGTTATTAAGCCAGTAATAAAAGCTATAAACTCTATTTGCTCTAAAGCCCTGTTTCACCGCGAGTTTCAGCAGTTTCTTCTTGACATCCAGGGAGAATACGGAGATGTTGTTTATCACAATGATATAAGATGGCTCAGTCGGGGGACATCACCTCAGCGCCTTTACACAATTAAGCAAGACACGGGGCTATTCATCGTGGAAATAAGCAACATCCAATTCCAGAACTATCTGATCCTGCTTGGCTGGCAGATGTTGGATTTTTAGTTGCTGTGACATGACATATAAATTTCTTCACACAAATCTTCAAGGGCGAACAGCAGTAGTTAGTGGTCAGTGGTAATCCAATTATATTCACAAATCAAGGCCTCTGTATACAAGCTGCAAAATTTTCAAAGGTAACTGTATCAAATGCAGCCTAATACCACACATTTCGGCACAATACAGGAAATCATGACAATATTTCCATAAAGAGACTGCAATGAGCAAAGACAGATGTAAGTTGCAGATGTCATATCCATCGCTGATGCATTTCAAAGACGTTTTCAGGACTTAGCAACTATTGAAGAGGAAATCATTTTTTGTCTTCACCTTTCTCTGTGGACCCCTATGATGTTCCAGGCCATCTGCAACTTGAACTCTTGGAGTTTGAAAGTGATGCTGAATGTCGCAGCAGACAACAGCTTTTTCTCAATGACTTTTACCGTCTGCTTGATTATGACAGGTTTCAAGAAATTCAAAATTTTGCTAAGAAAATGTTCAGCTTGTTCGACTCCGCATCTGTGAGCAGACGACATCCTCAGTTTTTAATTTTAACAAGAATCGTGTGAGGAGGAGACTAAGTGACTCTCACCTGTGTGATATCATACGTATCAAACTAGTGGCACTGAGCCTGAACTCTCATATTTACTGCAGTTAAGATCTCAGCTTCACCCTTTCCATTACAATTTTGCAATAAAAAACTTCTCAAAGTATGTCATTTTTTGTTTATTATCTTAATCCGGCCGCCGCATTCCTTACTTCATGGAATATGGCCCGCCATGCAAAAAGTTTGGAAGCCAATGATTTAGAGTAAGGATGCACTCAAATATCGTTATTGTACATTCCCCGTAAAACGTCATTAAATAAATTGTACGCTATCATATATTTCAGTGGAACTTTTATTTAAAGTTACTCGTTTAGATATGACGTCACATTTCTTAAACACCTCTCCCCCTAGTGTGACCCCCTCCTCATCCCTTTGGTGCATGACGTCATTTATGGACGGCCCCTTACGAATATATTCTAATGTGTAAACTACCAATAGTACACTTACCTTGATCTCTAAGGGGCCGTCCATAAATGACGTCACGCACCTAGGGAGGGAGGGGGGGGGGTCACACTTTTGTGACGATGCGTGACGAGGGCGGGAGGGAGGGGGTTGAAGAAATGTGACGTCACATCCAGAGGGTAACTTTAAATAAAACTTCCACTGTAATATTTGGTCACTTACAATTTATTTAATTACTTTTTACATTTTCATTTGAAAAAAATCAGTGCTTCTCAATGTGCCGGTCGGTATGCATCATACGCTGGTTGGCGTAAGCTATCAAGACACGAAAATTAAAGCTAATAACAATCCTAAGTTTGAGAACCCACAAGATAAGGTATGAAATTGTTACAATGCGTCGTTTGATGTTGACATCAAAGCATTTGTGATGTAACAGCAGCTCCGTTTGGTTCTCTCACGGAAGGAGTCGGCGAACTTTTTTGCCCCTTATCCCAAAATATACAAGTTTATGTGTGCGTTACAACCCCCAGACTCTAGGTCCTGCTCACATGACTCGGGGATTTGGGGCAGGGTCGTTAGCCCCGAAAAGGCTACTGGTGAGTTTTACAAGCATGACAAGTGTCTAAAAATTATCTGAATTGGATTATGTGTAGATATTTTAAGTCAAAACGACACGGAATATCCTTTTTCTTTAAAGGGGCGGGGGCGGAGGGAGGGAATCTATTTGAAAGAATAATAAACGTTTTAAGTTAGATATAATTGTTCGATTGGTTTTTGGTCAAACGCCGCGGGCAATTCTAGATATAATGGTAAATGAGCCCATTTCAAATTAGTCAAGTATTCATTAACTGTATTGAATATATCAAATTCTTGACATTGCAATTCGTAGGGAGCACAAAACAACTTTTCTTCTTAGCTCAGTTTTTAAGGCATTAATTTTAAATATCACAGAAAGGATACTGGTTACAGTCAAGTCATGTGGATTAAGATTATTGTCACTCGTGTCAATATAAATGAAAGTAGGGTGGATTTAGGTGTCTTCGTATAGTACGCAGGTAAGAAATCTACATAGTTGTCAAATTTAAAAAAATCATTTTCTGGAAGGAACCGGTTCAATAATGGGTATATGTTCCAAGCGTACACGTATTCATGACGTATTTTAATATATCTAGTGGATTGTAGTGGATATTATATGTCCCAAATGAGTCTGCATTACCCCCAAGAATTACCTTTTGACCCCTGATGAGGTTATTTACCCCTGTTCGCCGACCTCTTCCTTGCGGGATGCCCGTCAGTCAATTGAGGGATTTTTAAAAAATACATTAAAAATATTATTTTTAAATAATTTTTTTTTCTAAACAAAGACGTTAACCGTGATGATTAATAGTCAATGTTTAATTTGTATGCATTAAAATAAAATATAATCTAAGGATGTTAACACAGTTCGTTTTCTGAAGGACGGTTAAACGTTAAAAAAACCCCGCTTCATACGGGTTACGATATTACAATGTAGACCTTCACTAAATAAATAATAAATGCTTAAATAATAATAAAAGTGATTTGAAACATACTTATTTTCAAATAGAAAATAAGGTGTTTTTTTAATTAATTAATTAATTAATTATTTTTTTTTGGGGGGGGGGTCAAAGCTTTGTGACGTATTTTTAGAAGGGGGTCTAACTTGTTGTGACGCGTGATGAGGGGGGAGGGGGTAAAAAATCGGTCAAAATCGCATGACGTCATTTATGGACGGCCCTTAACTCTATGTATAAACACACACTCACCCAAATAACACACTCAAACACACACACAAACACACTTATAGACAACCCACACAAAGACACTTGCACATCAACTGAGGTTATCACATTATTATTTTATTATATTTATTTATTTATTTATCTTCTCCATTTCAGAAGAAATGGTTTTCCACGTATTTCTATTTGCAGTTGCATTGAATCAACACAGAAATATGTAAGAGCCAAAGGTCAAAGGTCGCAGTCACGCTGATATTGGAATATCCGATTATTCGAATCAGTGTCTGTGAACTCCCAAAATATTTGTTCTGACATGAAAAGTTAACTGAAATCGATTTTTTAAAGTTACATACCTATGTTGTGATTAAACCAAAGATCTTCAAAAGTTCACCACTAAACCAGGCCCTTCATTTATGGCGCGAAAGATAACAAAAACACAAAGCAAATCGGGAAAAACGAAAATTACGCCTAGGGTCGTGGGAGGGGGTAGTTAAATAGGCGAGAGAGAGAGAGAGAATAGAGGAGAGCACGAGAGAGCTCCGCGGGTCTCTCTCGCTCCCCTCTCGCGCTCTCTGCCGCGTCGTCCTCTCTCGCTCGCTCTCTCTTGTTGCCCTCTCCCTCTCACTGATCTCCCTCTCACTTCTCACACTCTGTACCGCCCCCGCACTCGTCACCCTCTCCGCTCTCGCTCTCGCCTCTCGTCTCTCTCCTCGTCTCTAACCCACCCTTTCCCATAGCCTGCTTCCATCCCTCTTATAAATTAGATGTGCTAGTCAAAAACCCAACAAACAAACCGGGCGCCTTGGCCCCGCACTCAAGCGCACGAACCAAAGTGCACAGACCATCCCCACTATCCCCACACATTCCACACGTCAACACCGACCCCCCACCTCACATAAACCACAAACTCGCTGGGCCATCGTCAAAACACGTCCCACTTGGGCACCATTTTGCAAGCCGACCATAGGCCCCAAGTCACTTGAAGCCCCACTTTACAGGCACAATCAAGTCCCACTTCACATGACCAACCGGATATTTATATTATAATGACGCATCTTATGTATTAAGCACCAAACACACTTATGCTTTACATGTATATAGAGTATAGAGCTTTCCACGTGCTGTCAATTGGTCAGTAAGTTAGTCAGTCAGTCAGTCAGTTAGTCAGTCAGTTAGTCAGTCAGTTAGTCAGTCAGTCAGTTAGTCAGTGAGTGATGAGGTTGTTAAAATAATATATAAAATATAACAATACTTACATACACTGAAAATGAAGTTTACACCATCATCCTAGAATTTGGTCACGACAGGCGGCTTGTCTGTATACTGTATACCGTAGAGTAAGATAATAGTTCTCATTCCGGCCAACAGTTAATCCCATTTGTATGGCGCTATTATACAGTTTTCAATGATCAAGACGTGAACAACAAAGGGCATGTTGTGGATTACTTCAAGCAAAGAATTTCTAATGGGTTGCCAAGTGAATTAAAAAAATGGTACAAGTAGACACGTAATTATATTTTTATATAGTTAATATAGAGACACGTCATTGAGAAGGTGAATCCCCTACTCACTACTCGAAGGGAAATCCCTATTTTAAAAAAAACTACACTAACTGCAGGATCGAATTTATGCAGGGAAGTAAGAACTGTTTTAAGTTTTAAAACATAGTTATGACTTGTTGTTGCCCCTTGTTTCAAGTTCAAATATTATTGGAAGGGATTTTAGTTAGAATTTTATTTAAGCAGTTGAATTATCCTAATGGTTTTAAATCCTAAATCGTAGGACGCAATAACCTTCTGTATAGAAAGTACGCCTGTAACAGATGATATAATGGTTTTCAACACGCACGTCTCCCAATGTTAAGTAAATAGTTAAGTGACAGGCGATTGACAGTGGGGTCGTTTCATTTCTTTATGTGGCTCTGTATTGACGATTGTTTCATTTCTTTATGTGGCTCTGTATTGACGATGTTCATATTGCCACACCGTTCAACAGCACAAACCGCTTATTGAACTCTTGTGAACATTTCTGGACATTTTGTCACCAACAAAAAAAACTTTATCAAACTAGCCCCTCCCCCAAACCTCTTTCGTCAGAAGAAAGTTATGGACTCAAAAACAAAGAAAAATACTAAAATAATCCAAACTAAATGATCACAAGTTAATGAATAAATTTGGGGGCCGTAAATCATCGGGGGCCCATGCAGAGGCGTCACTAGGGTTGGTGTCACCCGGGGCGGTAGCTCTTGGTGTCGACACGACTTTCCCCATAAATCTCCTCGAATCTGCCAAATACCGGGAACACACAGATTCTTTAGTAACGTTTCAAAGTATAGATCAAATGTTTGTTACAAAGGCATTAGGAGAAAAGTTGAATTTAAAGTCGATAGGTAAAATATTGTAACATTTAAAAACGAATAACGAAATAGGAAAAATGTTAATTTAAATTTTTTATTTTAACATAAAATTATTAATTTTAAGTTATAGGGCTAAATAACGGTATTAATTTCAAATTTCACAAACTTGCATTTACATAGCGTTCCATTAAAATTTACAATTAAATTACATTACCAAAATGAGATTATATTACCAACCATTACAGTACAACTTCAAATGAGGTAAGGTTGTAACCGTTATGTTTTGGCTTTGCAAAATCAGCAACTATCAGAATAATATGTAATAATTCAAAAATACAATGACATGAAATATATTTTTAAAAATCAGAATTTAGCTTTTCTGGCCTGTAAAACTGAAAACTTTTTATTTACGTCATCGAAATCTATTTCTTGTGCCGAATCACTCTCAATGGATAACATGGCAAGATCAGAAAGCCTTGACTGCCCCATTGTAGATCGCAAATAATTCTTTATAAGCTTTAGCTTTGAAAAACTCCTTTCACATGAAGCCACAGACACACAGATTGTAACAAATAATCGTAAACTCAATGTGAGATAGGGGAGAGATTCTATGAAGTCCCATTCAGCTACAAATTTCAAAACGTCAAGTACGGACCAGTCTTCAGCCTCTTTGAGATCGATCTCTGCTGCCTTCAGGTGCCTTCTCAGCCTTGGTATTTCTAATAAAAGCTCTTCCTCTGACAACTCATCATAGAAAGTGGACAACCTTGGAATGGACTTTAGTAATTCTCCTTCAGTGGCAGATATCAAGCTTTTGGCTTGAACAGCCTCAAACATGGTTGCAACTTCCTTGATTGCACTTGATCTGATCTGGAGTTCAGAATGGAAACGATCAATACACTCAAACATCGACCTTTTGTTTTCTTCTTGCAGAGTTAGTCCAGCATCTCTTGTTTTCTCACCTGTCACCCTTTTCTTCAACCTGGGTCTGTTCTCTACTGAAATTCCAAGTTGTTCTGATTTTAAAAGCGCGTGTTCAATTGCCTGCTCTACTAGATGATTGCGCTGCTCGTACAGAAATAGTCTCAGCGTCTCTAGCTTCGTCACCACTTTGTCAAGTGTTAAGCCCTTAGTCTGAAGGTACAGCTGTGTAAGATTGACTTCCTCAAGTACATTACACCAAAAGTAGAGGTAGCACAGAAACGTGAAGTTGCAGACAGCAGGTAACATACATTGCGCTTTACCTCTTGTGTCTAAATTTTCATCTGAATCAAAGAGAGCTTCAATTGCCGTCACAAATTCATCGAATTTTTCGTTCACTGCTTTTACTGCAGCATGGTGAGAGCTCCAGCGTGTTGTTGATAGTCTTTTAATGAGACTCCAGTGTTTTCTATTAAAACATCCCATCGATGAGTGGAAGCAGCGAAGAAAGAAAACATTGTCTCAAGAGTTCCAAAAAAAGTCACGCAAGAAGCATTATCAGCAAAAGAGTGTTGGCCGCACAGGTTAAGCGAATGATCCACACATCCATTAAAAATAGCTTTCCCGTTCTTCTTTTTTAAAATGGCCTGTACACCTCCATGGATTCCAGCCATACTCGCAGCATTATCGTAACCTTGAGCACGGCACATCATAATATCGAGTCCATCGCTTTCCAGATTTTTAATAATTTCAGAACTGATGTCAACAGCTTTTTTCCCCTTTAAAGGGAAAAATCCCAGGAACACTTCTTTTACTTCCACTTTTCTATTGTGAATCTTCACATATCTTATCACTTGGAACATTTGATCAGTGTGTGATGTGTCAGGTGTGCTATCGAACATCATCCCGAAATACCTGGAAGATTTTATATCCATGACAAGCTTCTATTTCACATGATTTGCTAGAACATGTATAAACTCATTCTGAGTTTTTGGTGCTAGATAAGATACCGATGCTTTGAGTTTACATGTGCTTTGCTTTAACCTCATTAGGTGCTCTTTCAGGACTGGATCATATTTAGATAGCATCTCAAATGTGGCATTTTGACTAAAAAATAAATCGAGAAAATGCTCATTATATTTCACTGTTTTAACAAAATTAAATAAAGGATTCAACTGGCTTACCTTTGCTACTCCAAGAATGTGGAACCATGAATTGCAGACAAAATACTTGAATTTGATAGATTATATATTCAGTAATATGCTTTATAATGTTCAGACCAGACGGTTTTCAACGTTAAAAATTCCTCGCTGCAGGTGCGGTTCTGATCGCGTCGTTCAAAGTCAACTTTACTTCAGTTGCCGAACGTACACATCACGCGATTTTATCAGTGAAAATAGTTTCATACGAAATAGATAGGACTGAAATGTTTTTATCGGAAATTAATTTAGTGTTAAAGGTTATTTTAAAAAGTACCTAGGCCTATACTCAAGAAAAATACAAAAATCATGTTTCTTAGAGTACATTACATTAACATAGATATGCATGTTTAATAATTATAAATTTAAAAAAATAATAACTCAAACAAGTTAAAAACCTTATTTTCCTATAAATAATTTTTCTTTAAAAACCTTATCTATTTATTTTTTGAACAAAAATCTTAGCCCCCCCCCCTCAACTGTCGTGGAGGAAGTAGTGAGTTGGGATTGGTCTCACAGGCTGACTCCGTGTGTCGGTATGTCAAAGCCCAGTATGTTGGATTTTCTTCTAAAACAAACGACACCGCTTCTTTTATGTCCAGCCTTTTTTTAATTGTGCTGCTTTTTCTTTCCTTTTTTTTCCTAATTAGTTTTATGGTAGTTTGTGGAGACGTTTTATTATTGCCTGTTAACTGATATTTTATTTTATTAATAAGTTTTCGGTTTAAACGTATTTCATTGTATTTCTCAATTTCTTTCTAGATGAAAAATATGTCTTTTTTTTCTGACATACAATCGCGTACACAGTAAATTTTAGGCTTAGGTGTCACCCCCTGATGGGTGTCACCCGGGGCGCCCCCCCCGCACACCCCTAGTGACGCACCTGGGACCATGGCTTTAGGCCGTTCAGCCCCCCCCCCTTAATCCGCCATAGCTGCAGAGTACCTCAGTTCATATGTAGATTCCACGCCCCATTGATCTGCTCACTGTTATTGTGTGGTATGTTGGTCCCATTGATCAGCTCACTCTTATTGTGAGGTATGTTGGTCCCATTGATCAGCTCACTGTTATTGTGTGGTATGTTGGTCCCATTGATCAGCTCACTGTCATTGTGTGGTATGTTGGTCCCATTGATCAGCTCACTGTCATTGTGTGGTATGTTGGTCCCATTGATCAGCTCACTGTTATTGTGAGGTATGTTGGTCCCATTGATCAGCTCACTGTTATTGTGAGGTATGTTGGTCCCATTTATCAGCTCACTGTTATTGTGAGGTATGTTGGTCCCATTGATCAGCTCACTGTTATTACTATTATTGTGGGGTATGTTGGTCCCATTGATCAGCTCACTGTTATTGTGAGGTATGTTGGTCCCATTGATCAGCTCACTGTTATTACTATTATTGTGGGGTATGTTGGTCCCATTGATCAGCTCACTGTTATTGTGAGGTATGTTGGTCCCATTGATCAGCTCACTGTTATTGTGAGGTATGTTGGTCCCATTGATCAGCTCACTGTTATTGTGAGGTATGTTGGTCCCATTGATCAGCTCACTGTTATTACTATTATTGTGGGGTATGTTGGTCCCATTTATCAGCTCACTGTTATTGTGAGGTATGTTGGTCCCATTTATCAGCTCACTGTTATTGTGAGGTATGTGGGTCCCATTGATCAGCTCACTGTTATTGTGAGGTATGTTGGTCCCATTGATCAGCTCACTGTTATTGTGTGGTATGTTGGTCCCATTTATCAGCTCACTGTTATTGTGAGGTATGTTGGTCACATTGATCAGCTCACTGTTATTACTATTATTGTGGGGTATGTTGGTCCCATTTATCAGCTCACTGTTATTGTGAGGTATGTTGGTCCCATTTATCAGCTCACTGTTATTGTGAGGTATGTTGGTCCCATTTATCAGCTCACTGTTATTGTGAGGTATGTTGGTCCCATTGATCAGCTCACTGTTATTGTGAGGTATGTTGGTCCCATTGATCAGCTCACTGTTATTACTATTATTGTGGGGTATGTTGGTCCCATTGATCAGCTCACTGTTATTGTGAGGTATGTTGGTCCCATTGATCAGCTCACTGTTATTGTGAGGTATGTTGGTCCCATTGATCAGCTCACTGTTATTGTGATGTATGTTGGTCCCATTTATCAGCTCACTGTTATTGTGTGGTATGTTGGTCCCATTGATCAGCTCACTGTTATTACTATTATTGTGAGGTATGTTGGTCCCATTGATCAGCTCACTGTTATTGTGAGGTATGTTGGTCCCATTGATCAGCTCACTGTTATTGTGAGGTATGTTGGTCCCATTGATCAGCTCACTGTTATTACTATTATTGTGGGGTATGTTGGTCCCATTGATCAGCTCACTGTTATTGTGAGGTATGTTGGTCCCATTGATCAGCTCACTGTTATTGTGAGGTATGTTGGTCCCATTGATCAGCTCACTGTTATTGTGAGGTATGTTGGTCCCATTGATCGGCTCACTGTTATTGTGAGGTATGTTGGTCCCATTGATCAGCTCACTGTTATTGTGAGGTATGTTGGTCCCATTGATCAGCTCACTGTTATTGTGGGGTATGTTGGTCCCATTGATCAGCTCACTGTTATTGTGAGGTATGTTGGTCCCATTGATCAGCTCACTGTTATTGTGAGGTATGTTGGTCCCATTGATCAGCTCACTGTTATTGTGAGGTATGTTGGTCCCATTTATCAGCTCACTGTTATTGTGAGGTATGTTGGTCCCATTGATCAGCTCACTGTTATTGTGAGGTATGTTGGTCCCATTGATCAGCTCACTGTTATTACTATTATTGTGGGGTATGTTGGTCCCATTGATCAGCTCACTGTTATTGTGAGGTATGTTGGTCCCATTGATCAGCTCACTGTTATTACTATTATTGTGGGGTATGTTGGTCCCATTGATCAGCTCACTGTTATTGTGAGGTATGTTGGTCCCATTGATCAGCTCACTGTTATTGTGAGGTATGTTGGTCCCATTGATCAGCTCACTGTTATTGTGAGGTATGTTGGTCCCATTGATCAGCTCACTGTTATTACTATTATTGTGGGGTATGTTGGTCCCATTTATCAGCTCACTGTTATTGTGAGGTATGTTGGTCCCATTTATCAGCTCACTGTTATTGTGAGGTATGTGGGTCCCATTGATCAGCTCACTGTTATTGTGAGGTATGTTGGTCCCATTTATCAGCTCACTGTTATTGTGTGGTATGTTGGTCCCATTTATCAGCTCACTGTTATTGTGAGGTATGTTGGTCACATTGATCAGCTCACTGTTATTACTATTATTGTGGGGTATGTTGGTCCCATTGATCAGCTCACTGTTATTGTGAGGTATGTTGGTCCCATTTATCAGCTCACTGTTATTGTGAGGTATGTTGGTCCCATTGATCAGCTCACTGTTATTGTAAGGTATGTTGGTCCCATTGATCAGCTCACTGTTATTGTGAGGTATGTTGGTCCCATTGATCAGCTCACTGTTATTACTATTATTGTGGGGTATGTTGGTCCCATTGATCACCTCACTGTTATTGTGAGGTATGTTGGTCCCATTGATCAGCTCACTGTTATTGTGTGGTATGTTGGTCCCATTGATCAGCTCACTGTCATTGTGTGGTATGTTGGTCCCATTGATCAGCTCACTGTCATTGTGTGGTATGTTGGTCCCATTGATCAGCTCACTGTTATTGTGAGGTATGTTGGTCCCATTGATCAGCTCACTGTTATTGTGAGGTATGTTGGTCCCATTGATCAGCTCACTGTTATTGTGAGGTATGTTGGTCCCATTGATCAGCTCACTGTTATTACTATTATTGTGGGGTATGTTGGTCCCATTGATCAGCTCACTGTTATTGTGAGGTATGTTGGTCCCATTGATCAGCTCACTGTTATTGTGAGGTATGTTGGTCCCATTGATCAGCTCACTGTTATTGTGAGGTATGTTGGTCCCATTGATCGGCTCACTGTTATTGTGAGGTATGTTGGTCCCATTGATCAGCTCACTGTTATTGTGAGGTATGTTGGTCCCATTGATCAGCTCACTGTTATTGTGGGGTATGTTGGTCCCATTGATCAGCTCACTGTTATTGTGAGGTATGTTGGTCCCATTGATCAGCTCACTGTTATTGTGAGGTATGTTGGTCACATTGATCAGCTCACTGTTATTACTATTATTGTGGGGTATGTTGGTCCCATTTATCAGCTCACTGTTATTGTGAGGTATGTTGGTCACATTGATCAGCTCACTGTTATTACTATTATTGTGGGGTATGTTGGTTCCATTTATCAGCTCACTGTTATTGTGAGGTATGTTGGTCCCATTGATCAGCTCACTGTTATTGTGAGGTATGTTGGTCCCATTGATCAGCTCACTGTTATTACTATTATTGTGAGGTATGTTGGTCCCATTGATCAGCTCACTGTTATTGTGAGGTATGTTGGTCCCATTGATCAGCTCACTGTTATTGTGAGGTATGTTGGTCCCATTTATCAGCTCACTGTTATTGTGTGGTATGTTGGTCCCATTTATCAGCTCACTGTTATTGTGTGGTATGTTTGTCCCATTGATCAGCTCACTGTTATTGTGAGGTATGTTTACCCAGATCATGGGCTACCTATAAATGTTATGTATATTTCATGTGCTGATAAATCCCTGAATCTTGTTGGTAGAGCAGCAGTGGACTGATGTTTAGATGCAGGAACAATTTTGGAATTGTTCAAGAAATATATAATTTTCTTTCATCATCTACACGTATATGTGCAGTACTGATGTCCTTCTTCATAGGTGACTTACAAGTTCCAAAGTCTTTGTCAAAGATTAGATGGGAAGCACATTAAATTCGTGATAGTTATGATGGGAAAATTGCTCGATTGCATCATCTACTCATTTATACTACAGAGAAACGTGAAACGAAAAATGACTATTTTGAATAAAATGGAGGAGTTTGAATTTTTGGTAATGTTTTATTTGTGGAGTTACTTGCTTGATGACTAACTACTGTAATACCTTTAAATTAATCTAGATGAATGTAGGAAACTGTGCTCAGCAAACATGAGTTCTGTCCCGGGCAACACATACCCTTGCTACGCCGCTGATTGAGAATAATATGTAGTCATTGTGAGCCGTCCATAAATGAAGTCATGTGATTTTGGCCAATTTTCACCCCCCCCCTCCCCCCTCGTCACACGTCGAAACAAAAACCTATCCCCCCTCCAATATGACGTCACAAAGTTTAGCGGCTTCCCGCCCCCAAAGCTGTATTTTCTATTTGAAAATGAGCACGTTTCAAATCAAATTTTTGTCATTAAAGTATGTATTTAATGTAAGGTTGCACTGTTACACGCTTTGAAGGCAATTAAATATTTAAGTGGAACTTTTATTTTATGTGACATCACATTTCTTAAACACCCCCTTCCCCCTCGTCACACTTTTTGTGAGACTCCCTTCCCCCTCGTCACACTTCTTGTGAGACTCCCTTCCCCCTCGTCACACTTCTTGTGAGACTCCCTTCCCCCTCGTCACACTTCTTGTGAGACTCCCTTCCCCCTCGTCACACTTCTTGTGAGACTCCCTTCCCCCTCGTCACACTTCTTGTGAGACTCCCTTCCCCCTCGTCACACTTCTTGTGAGACTCCCTTCCCCCTCGTCACACTTCTTGTGAGACTCCCTTCCCCCTCGTCACACTTCTTGTGAGACTCCCTTCCCCCTCGTCACACTTCTTGTGAGACTCCCTTCCCCCTCGTCACACTTCTTGTGAGACTCCCTTCCCCCTCGTCACACTTCTTGTGAGACTCCCTTCCCCCTCGTCACACTTCTTGTGAGACTCCCTTCCCCCTCGTCACACTTCTTGTGAGACTCCCTTCCCCCTCGTCACTCTTCTTGTGAGACTCCCTTCCCCCTCGTCACACTTCTTGTGAGACTCCCTTCCCCCTCGTCACACTTCTTGTGAGACTCCCTTCCCCCTCGTCACACTTCTTGTGAGACTCCCTTCCCCCTCGTCACACTTCTTGTGAGACTCCCTTCCCCCTCGTCACACTTCTTGTGAGACTCCCTTCCCCCTCGTCACACTTCTTGTGAGACTCCCTTCCCCCTCGTCACACTTCTTGTGAGACTCCCTTCCCCCTCGTCACACTTCTTGTGAGACTCCCTTCCCCCTCGTCACACTTCTTGTGAGACTCCCTTCCCCCTCGTCACACTTCTTGTGAGACTCCCTTCCCCCTCGTCACACTTCTTGTGAGACTCCCTTCCCCCTCGTCACACTTCTTGTGAGACTCCCTTCCCCCTCGTCACACTTCTTGTGAGACTCCCTTCCCCCTCGTCACACTTCTTGTGAGACTCCCTCCCCCCTCGTCACACTTCTTGTGAGACTGCCTTCCCCGCTAGGTGCACGACGTCATTAATGGACGGCTCCTTGTCGAAAGACAGTGGAACCTTTCATAAAGAGCATAATTCGTTCCAGAAGCTTACTCGTTAATCGGAAAACTCTTTAAACGAAACAATTTGTCCAATACAAATCAATGTAGAATACTTAAAAGCTCTCCTTGCTAAAAAAATACTCGTTTTTGCCGACGTTTCATAATTTGAAAAAAATGTGTCGTAACCGTTTCGTAGACATTCTTGACACTCCATTTGACGCATCCATCTCCTTAATTGTTCTTGAGAATAGTGCAGATCGTTGATGTTGATCGATTGTATGTGCGCGCTAGATTAGCCACGCTTACACCTTTTTCTCGCTAGATAAGCCACGCTTACACCTTGTTCTCGCTAGATTAGCCACGCTTACACCTTGTTCTCGCTAGATAAGCCACGCTTACACCTTGTTCTCGCTAGATTAGCCACGCTTACACCTTGTTCTCGCTAGATTAGCCACGCTTACACCTTGTTCTCGCTAGATAAGCCACGCTTACACCTTGTTCTCGCTAGATTAGCCACGCTTACACCTTGTTCTCGCTAGATTAGCCACGCTTACACCTTGTTCTCGCTAGATTAGCCACGCTTACACCTTTTTCTCGCTAGATTAGCCACGCTTACACCTTGTTCTCGCTAGATTAGCCACGCTTACACCTTGTTCTCGCTTTTCAATGGTTTTACGTTTCATGTCAACAGTTATTTTGTCTCTCTTATGATTGTCTTCTTGTGGTTATTTCTTCCGAATACATTTTAGCACAGGTTATTTCCAATGTTCCCTTTAAGGTTCCTTGGTCCGTGTACAAATTAAAAAAAAATCGTGTGCAAAGGCACAGAATCAATTTTGTGTGCAATATTTTACAAAATTTGCTGAGTGGTAATTCAAAACTACTGCGCTGTGTCAGTCAAATATATGCGCGGCCGCGCAGCCGTACACCTTAAAGGGAACATTGGTTATTACACTTTGCACATAAAAAAATTACGAATGCTGTATGAATTAAAAACATGTAAAAACGGGTGATCACGTGATCACACACGAAAACAATACGCTAACAAACCGAGTGCTTAACACAACCTAATGCATTAGCGCGGAAGTCCCGGCTCACAAATGAATGTCGGGAAAGAGTGACTTCCCCTTTTTGCGTATACCGTTATGCAAAATGTCGCTCGTTAAGGTAGCAACTTCTTCACATTTTTTGCTCGTTAAACGAATTGCTCGCTATGAAATGTGCTCGTTATGAGAGGGTCCACAATAGAGTATTTGTCTAATAAGTTGCTATTTCAGAAAAATCTTTCTGTGTGGAATTTTCCTGGTCCAATTATCTGTAGGGAAAGGAAAGAAAAAGGTGAAGATTTATAAAAAGTATTATTCATTGATTTATTCTTATTTGTAAAACCTGAGTCGCAACACCCTAAACGTCTTCGGTTCTAACTATTCACAACTAAAGCTTAATTTATAGGTAACATGCTTATCTTAACACAAAGTCCTGTCCTTGTTTTTATACGTCATCATTCAAACTTCGGTCCTTGTTTTCATACGTCATCATACAAACTCCGGTCCTAGTTTTCATACGTCATCATACAAACTCCGGTCCTAGTTTTCATACGTCATCATACAAACTCAGGTCCTTGTTTTCATACGTCATCATACAAACTCAGGTCCTTGTTTTCATACGTCACCATACAAACTTCGGTCCTAGTTTTCATACGTCATCATACAAACTCCGGTCCTAGTTTTCATACGTCATCATACAAACTCCGGTCCTAGTATTCATACGTCATCATACAAACTCAGGTCCTTGTTTTCATACGTCATCATACAAACTCAGGTCCTTGTTTTCATACGTCATCATACAAACTTCGGTCCTAGTTTTCATACGTCAGCATACAAAATCAGGTCCTTGTTTTCATACGTCATCATACAAACTCAGGTCCTTGTTTTCATACGTCAGCATACAAACTCAGGTCCTTGTTTTCATACGTCACCATACAAACTTCGGTCCTAGTTTTCATACGTCCTCATACAAACTCCGGTCCTAGTTTTCATACGTCACCATACAAACTCCGGTCCTTGTTTTCATACTTCCTACTACTTCCAAATATTTATAAATAAAGTTACTGATGCATCGTGTTAGTTACAAAATTGATTTATTAATTGATGGTCTGTGATGGCATCAATTGATTTATTAATTGATGGTCTGTGATGGCATCAATTGATTTATTAATTGATGGTCTGTGATGGCATCATTTGTTTCGTTAATTGATGGTCTGTGATGGCATCAATTGTTTTATTAATTGATGGTCTGTGATGGCATCAATCGTTTTATTAATTGATGGTCTGTGATGGCATCAATCGTTTTATTAATTGATGGTCTGTGATGGCATCAATTGTTTTATTAATTGATGGTCTGTGATGGCATCAATTGTTTTATTAATTGATGGTCTGTGATGGCATCAATTGTTTTATTAATTGATGGTCTGTGATGGCATCAATTGTTTTATTAATTGATGGTCTGTGATGGCATCAATTGTTTTATTAATTGATGGTCTGTGATGGCATCAATTGTTTTATTAATTGATGGTCTGTGATGGCATCAATTGTTTTATTAATTGATGGTCTGTGATGTCATCAATTGTTTTATTAATTGATGGTCTGTGATGGCATCAATTGTTTTATTAATTGATGGTCTGTGATGGTCTGTGATGGTCTGTGATGGTCTGTGATGGTCTGTGATGGTCTGTGATGGTCTGTGATGGCATCAATTGTTTTATTAATTGATGGTCTGTGATGGTCTGTGATGGTCTGTGATGGTCTGTGATGGTCTGTGATGGTCTGTGATGGTCTGTGATGGTCTGTGATGGCATCAATTGTTTTATTAATTGATGGTCTGTGATGGTCTGTGATGGTCTGTGATGGTCTGTGATGGTCTGTGATGGTCTGTGATGGTCTGTGATGGTCTGTGATGGTCTGTGATGGCATCAATTGTTTCAACGTTCACTCCAATAGTTTACTTTATTTTTGTGCGACTGTGGACACGAACATCTCTGACTTACTATTGTTGTCGTGGCACAAGTGAACCATAGCCGTGATGCCAGGTTTTATGACAGGGCCCTGGGGCTTACAAACCGACAAAGTTTAAGAGGCCCACCTCCCCCAGGAAAATTATGACTGTGACGTGTAAATAAGGACGCTATTCTGTACTCTTGTCGTGTCAATATCGCCGCCAATTATCACTGAAAGGGAAATAAAACACCTTTTTTATTGGTCAATCGTTCGTTTGGTCAAAGTGAATCAATAGCTGTGTCAAGAATAAAGTAATACGTTTTGCAGTCAGTTTTGAATGTTTAGTGCAAATTAAAGCTGGGTTGAGAGATATTTAATAATAATAATTATAATTATTATTTTTCTATTTAAAACATCTAGCAACATGAGAAAAAAACACAACAAAACATATTTGGAACCTATCATTCTTCAGGCTGGTTGTCGTATACAAATCAGTACCCTCGTCCATTAGACAATAGGTTAGAATTCTATTTTAATATTAGACAGATATCTGCTATTGTAGAGTTTGACAAAATTTTGACCAGGTCACCTCGGTATATCAATGTATTTACACATGCTCCACCGTTTCCTCCTGAAGACATCTAGCATAGCTAACCTGCCTCTCACTTGTGGCACACGAGAGTGTCAAGGTGCACCTGCCTTTTACTTGTGACACACCAGAGTCCCAATGTGCACCTGCCTTTTACTTGTGGCACACCAGAGTCCCAAGGTGCACCTGCCTTTCACTTGTGACACACCAGAGTCCCAATGTGCACCTGCCTTTCACTTGTGACACACCAGAGTCCCAATGTGCACCTGCCTTTTACTTGTGGCACACCAGAGTCCCAAGGTGCACCTGCCTTTTACTTGTGACACACCAGAGTCCCAAGGTGCACCTGCCTTTTACTTGTGGCACGCCAGAGTCCCAAGGTGCACCTGCCTTTTACTTGTGGCACACCAGAGTCCCAAGGTGCACCCGCCTTTTACTTGTGGCACGCCAGAGTCCCAAGGTGCACCTGCCTTTTACTTGTGACACACCAGAGTCCCAAGGTGCACCTGCCTTTTACTTGTGGCACACCAGAGTCCCAAGGTGCACCTGCCTTTTACTTGTGACACACCAGAGTTCCAAGGTGCACCTGCCTTTTACTTGTGACACACCAGAGTCCCAAGGTGCACCTGCCTTTTACTTGTGACACACCAGAGTCCCAAGGTGCACCTGCCTTTTACTTGTGGCACACCAGAGTGCCGAGGTGCACATGTTTCAGGACTAAACAAAGACTGATGTATAGACTTAATCACGGAACCAAATATAATCATTTATTATCTCCCTTTATAATTCCGCTACTATCTATTAACCGCCTTTGTACTATTAATCATTGGCGCTCAGTGTTGTCGGGACTTGCAGTCGGACTTGACTAAACAATCTGGCCAATCGGTGACAGACACAACTGCTGCTTAATGATCTCATTACTTTCGGGAGACTTCACAGTCACATTTTACCATATCTCTCTCTCTCTCTCTCTCGGATTTTTTCTCTTTCCCTCATTCTGTCTCTTTTTTTCTCTCGCCCTTTCTGTCTCTTTTTAAGGATTTAAAAAGACGATGATGTGTTTAAATATTTAGCCACTGGACCAACACATCCTTCCACCTTAGCCATTCATCCATGCACTGTGGCCAGCTCTACATTAATTAAGAACGATAAGCCGTCACCATCTGTTGTATTGCCCTAATTAAAGTTTGCCAGTTGGCACGACATGTTATCTCTATTATGTACCAGAAATTGGTTGGCTGGATTCACAAATATGCTTTTTTTAAAATTTACTATTCGGATTCAAATATTTAATTTTCCTTGAGTTGCGTTGACTCAAGGAGATCTAGGGGTGAGATTTTATGGATGTTGATTTTGGCTTGACTCTGTCTCCTGGGATTCTCTCAACATACCTGTAACCTGTGGTTTCACAAATGAACGCCCTTCACGCTTCTCACCTTCAGCGTTGCAACAGCGGTCAGGTTTTGAGTAAGTAAAGGTATACGAGCATAGACCGGATAACGTCATAACCCATTCGGTCTTATCTATTTTTAGAAACGTGGGGTCAAACTTTTCTAATATATCCGTAACAACAGTGTGTCTTGATACATAGACTTCACTAAAAACGATCTTCTAGGTGCATTTTGTACAACAAAAAACTTTACACTTAGTTTTTCAGCTGAATGAAGTAGTGATTGATTCATTGAACATCCGCCATTGAGATGACATAATAATGTGTGAGATGACATAATATGTGTGAGATGACTATATAATGTGTGAGATGACATAATAATGTGTGAGATGACTATATAATATGTGAGATGACTATATAATGTGTGAGATGACTATATAATGTGTGAGATGACTATGTAATGTGTGAGATGACTATGTAATGTGTGAGATGACTATATAATGTGTGAGATGACTATATAATGTGTGAGATGACTATATAATGTGTGAGATGACTATATAATGTGTGAGATGACTATATAATGTGTGAGATGACTATATAATGTGTGAGATGACTATATAATGTGTGAGATGACTATATAATGTGTGAGATGACTATATAATGTGTGAGATGACTATATAATGTGTGAGATGACTATATAATGTGTGAGATGACTATATAATGTGTGAGATGACTATATAATGTGTGAGATGACTATATAATGTGTGAGATGACTATATAATGTGTGAGATGACTATATAATGTGTGAGATGACTATATAATGTGTGAGATGACTATATAATGTGTGAGATGACTATATAATGTGTGAGATGACTATATAATGTGTGAGATGACTATATAATGTGTGAGATGACTATATAATGTGTGAGATGACTATATAATGTGTGAGATGACTATATAATGTGTGAGATGACTATATAATGTGTGAGATGACTATATAATGTGTGAGATGACTATATAATGTGTGAGATGACTATATAATGTGTGAGATGACTATATAATGTGTGAGATGACTATATAATGTGTGAGATGACTATATAATGTGTGAGATGACTATATAATGTGTGAGATGACTATATAATGTGTGAGATGACTATATAATGTGTGAGATGACTATATAATGTGTGAGATGACTATATAATGTGTGAGATGACTATATAATGTGTGAGATGACTATATAATGTGTGAGATGACTATATAATGTGTGAGATGACTATATAATGTGTGAGATGACTATATAATGTGTGAGATGACTATATAATGTGTGAGATGACTATATAATGTGTGAGATGACTATATAATGTGTGAGATGACTATATAATGTGTGAGATGACTATATAATGTGTGAGATGACTATATAATGTGTGAGATGACTATATAATGTGTGAGATGACTATATAATGTGTGAGATGACTATATAATGTGTGAGATGACTATATAATGTATGAGATAACTATATAATGTGTCCAACACGCGACATCCTTTCATAGCATTTGTTCGTTGTTATTATCTTTATTATAAGTAGTAGTAGTGGTAGTAATAATAGAAGTATAACTAGTCATATTAGAAGTGGTAGTAATTGTTGTACTAATATTAGCAGTAGTAGTAGTAGTAAAAATTCGAATACAATCAAAACTTCAAGCAAAGTATAGCCGTATCAACATTAGAACTAGCCTAGTAGTTAGTATCAATACTAGAACTCAGTGGCGTAGCTGGGGGGGGGGTGAAGGGGGCGATCCGCCCCGGGCGGCACACATTTAGGGGCGGCATTTGTGGGCATTTAAAACGTACAACCATTTCCAACAACCGCCCTTTTTGTTTTGAAGGGGGAAAACCCGAGTGAAACACAAATACTCGTACTTTCGACTCTTAAATAACGGATTAGCACAACATTTGTTTGATTACAGAGTAGATGATATAACTAACTTAAAATCGTTCACAATTTTTTAAATCGCTCAAAAAAGGTATCGATTTGTTTTGAAACTATGGCGGTATATGTCTTAGATGACGCTTTTATAAGAAAAATACCACAAAAAACTCATCACCGCTGGGCCGAATAATATGTGCTATCAATATCGCCACGACAGTTTTTACGTTGAACTTCGACATTCGCAGAATGATGCGCGAAAAAGTACCTACAAGGCAAGGTGGTTCAAATATTATGTTTAACTTGCAAGTAGTAATTTATATTACTGTTTCAGTTTTCAGAAAATTATTGTAGGATAAGTAATTAAAAATTAATATTGTTTTTATTGAATTTAAGTTGCACAAATAATTTGTTTTTCATCAAAATACGGTTATTGGCGACTGGATAGCGAAGTCAATAGTGCACTCGCCTCACATCCCCTCGTCACACTTGGTCACAAATGTATAACTGCCCTCCCCCACCAGGTGCATGACGTCATTTATGTACGGCCCCTAAAAAGGGCGGCAAATCGGAGACTGCCCCGGGCGGCAAAAGTTCTAGCTACGCCACTGCTAGAACTAGCCCAGTAGTTTCAACACTAGAACTAGCCTATTAGTTTCAACACTAGAACTACTCATGGTAGAACAGATCCAGTAATAGACTGATGTTTTGGTTTTCAAAATGGACGAGAATTTGTCTAACATGACCTGTCAACATGGCCATTGAAATATGCTAATGGTGTCATCTAGCTGTATTATTTTAAGGAAGTGTTCACTATATAGTTGTTAAATTTACTAGCGCTGAAGACACCTACTAATTTGCAAACCCTTACTTCTTTTGAATGGAAACATTCACTTACATGAAGGTATAGATGGGGTCTATTCACCAACATGCAGTCACAGATGTGATGAAATCACCAAGCTAGAGAGAAGGATGCAATCGATAGAATAACACGCAGTGATACATATTATACAAACATTCACAGCCTTGTGTGATAGATTGACCCTCTATACTCTATACTCTATACCTATCGCTACTTTATGATACAATGTATAGATCTTAAGGAAGTAGTCTATTCGGCAATTATCAAAGTATATTTAAGTTCTCTTCAAGTTCCGGTTGGTAGACTATTGTTTAAACTGAGATGGTTCAATGTCGTCTACCCCAGGCCACTGTTAGTTCACACCATGGCCTTCACATTAAAGGATTGCTTGTCCTCTATCTAATATATAACAACCATGATGGTACGCCCATGTTTTATATGCAAGGGCAATTAGTCTCTCTGCCTAACAGTTCAGTTGGTACACCAACTTAACTATGGTACACCAGATTAACATGGTACACCAGATTAACTATGGTACACCAGATTAACTATGGTACACCAGATTAACTATGGTACACCAGATTAACTATGGTACACCAGTTTAAATGGACACTCGTTAGTAATAGTGTGGTCTCGAGGTGGATGGATGTATGTCTGATGGAGGGGCTGGTGTGTGTGTGGGGGGGGGGACTGGTGTGTGTGTGTGTGGGGGGGGGAGAACTGTAATCAAGGCTTATCTCTCATCCACTCGTGTGACCCTCTACGCCTGGTGGATGGGGAGGGCTACGGGTTTGTTTTCATGACGTTGCTTTGTTTTATCTCTACAACTCGCCTTCGTCGACTCTCAACATGGCACACAACGCTCGGATGATTTGGAGTTTTTTTTCTTCAAGAACCAGTGTCGATGTTTTGCTAGACCCAGAAGCGTGTTAATATGATGAAAACAGATGATCACGTGGTCACCTAAGTACTGCAATTTTAGGATTAGACGACGAATTTAAAGCTCCATGGGAGGTTGTTACAATAGGAAGGGAGATTATTCTTTGTTTCAAGGGAGGTCACTCTGCAGAATGCAGCGAGTTGTAGCTTTAAATAATTTCAATATGACGTAAGTATTTACTGCTACATAACTTTATGACATAATATCCATGTAGATATGCGCAAAAGCATGCTGTCTTTTCTAACCCAATAAGTAATAGAAAAGATCAATAGATCATTCACATGGCTATTTATGAAGTTATTTTCCTAATTTAATGTTGTGCTTATGTGGTTTGTGCCCCCCACACACACAGCACTCTACAATCGTTTATGTAAGACTGGCTATATTGTTGAAAAAAGCTGCCGGGTACCCGTTCGAAACATCACATAATTTTCGCCGTCATGCCCGATATACCATGAAACTTAGCCATCATCCATGCACCTCACTTTACATAGAAGCCAACTGCATGCATAGTAACTTACTATTATGAACTTTAATGCACTACAAACTTTTATTCCTGCTGTAAAGGCATTCGTAATTCTCTAAATTTAAAGTAAATTGACTATTCAAACAAAATGTCAACAATGATGTGTAACGTTTATCTGTTTATACGAGCACAGCAGCTTGAATGTTAAGGTCCGCTACGTGGTCGTTTACTTAGTACACCCAGCTGTTAGCATTAAGTTTTTTTTATTGCAGTGAAAATCATTGAACGACTGACATTTAATTTTTTAAAAAACAACAACAATAGAATAGGTGTTTTTTAAGCATGGTTGGGTATAGAAGTGGAGGAACGAGTGAGCGTGTGTGGCGGGAGGGGGCAGGGTTAGATAAACAACATTGGCTTGTCTCAACCGGTAACTCAAAGTTATTAAGGTAAATATGATTTCAAACCAATCTTTATAACGGCCATTAAAGCGATTTAACGTCTGAAATTATCAAACGATGTTCAAATACTTCTACCAGATTAGTGTGCTAGCTAAAGTCTATAGGTATCAATATTTTCAACCACCTGCATGTCGGCCATCGATTAGTTAACATCTGTTCCTACTCCAGAAGTCATAACATCTGTTCCTACTCCAGAAGTCATAACATCTGTTCCTACTCCAGAAGTCATAACATCTGTTCCTACTCCAGAAGTCATAACATCTGTTCCTACTCCAGAAGTCATAACATCTGTTCCTACTCCAGAAGTCATAACATCTGTTCCTACTCCAGAAGTCATAACATCTGTTCCTACTCCAGAAGTCATTGACAAACCTAAAAACCATTGTGGTAGAGGCGCTGCCTAGAAATAAAACGTAAATAACTAACGTAAATAACTAACGTAAATAACTAACGTAAATAACTAACGTAAATAACTACCGTAGATAAAGTTAGCGAGAATAAAGACAAGGTTACACAAGATTCCTAAGATTGTTAAGGAAATAAATACATTGTAATTCTCACGCGGACGTCTCCTACGGTGGCACTCTCTTCTATGTTGCACTTTGAGCACACCGCAAATAAGAGTTCATTTTTGTGGATAGGGATATCTCAAACCCTGTCATCTCCATCACCAATCACCTCCACAGAAAGGGCGTTGGTCTCATCACCAATCACCTCCACAGAAAGGGCGTTGGTCTCATCACCTATCACCTCCACAGAAAGGGCGTTGATCTCATCACCTATCACCTCCACAGAAAGGGCGTTGATCTCATCACCTATCACCTCCACAGAAAGGGCGTTGGTCTCATCACCTATCACCTCCACAGAAAGGGCGTTGGTCCCATCACCAATCACCTCCACAGAAAGGGCGTTGATCTCATCACCTATCACCTCCACAGAAAGGGCGTTGATCTCATCACCTATCACCTCCACAGAAAGGGCGTTGGTCCCATCACCAATCACCTCCACAGAAAGGGCGTTGGTCCATCACCAATCACCTCCACAGAAAGGGCGTTGGTCCCATCACCAATCACCTCCACAGAAAGGGCGTTGGTCCCATCACCAATCACCTCCACAGAAAGGGCGTTGTCTCATCACCTATCACCTCCACAGAAAGGGCGTTGATCTCATCACCTATCACCTCCACAGAAAGGGCGTTGTCTCATCACCTATCACCTCCACAGAAAGGGCGTTGATCCATCACCTATCACCTCCACAGAAAGGGCGTTGGTCCCATCACCAATTACCTCCACAGAAAGGGCTTTGGTCTCATCACCAATCACCTCCACAGAAAGGGCGTTGGTCCCATCACCAATCACCTCCACAGAAAGGGCGTTGGTCCCATCACCAATCACCTCCACAGAAAGGGCGTTGATCTCATCACCTATCACCTCCACAGAAAGGGCGTTGGTCTCATCACCTATCACCTCCACAGAAAGGGCGTTGATCTCATCACCTATCACCTCCACAGAAAGGGCGTTGGTCTCATCACCTATCACCTCCACAGAAAGGGCGTTGGTCCCATCACCAATCACCTCCACAGAAAGGGCGTTGGTCTCATCACCTATCACCTCCACAGAAAGGGCGTTGGTCTCATCACCTATCACTCCACAGAAAGGGCGTTGTCTCATCACCTATCACCTCCACAGAAAGGGCGTTGATCTCATCACCTATCACCTCCACAGAAAGGGCGTTGGTCCCATCACCAATTACCTCCACAGAAAGGGCGTTGGTCCCATCACCAATTACCTCCACAGAAAGGGCGTTGGTCCCATCACCAATTACTCCACAGAAAGGGCGTTGGTCCCATCACCAATTACCTCCACAGAAAGGGCGTTGGTCCCATCACCAATTACCTCCACAGAAAGGGCGTTGGTCCCATCACCAATTACCTCCACAGAAAGGGCGTTGGTCCATCACCAATTACCTCCACAGAAAGGGCGTTGGTCCCATCACCAATTACCTCCACAGAAAGGGCGTTGGTCCCATCACCAATTACTCCACAGAAAGGGCGTTGGTCCCATCACCAATTACTCCACAGAAAGGGCGTTGGTCCCATCACCAATCACCTCCACAGAAAGGGCGTTGGTCCCATCACCAATTACCTCCACAGAAAGGGCGTTGGTCCCATCACCAATTACATCCACAGAAAGGGCGTTGGTCCCATCACCAATTACCTCCACAGAAAGGGCGTTGGTCCCATCACCAATTACCTCCACAGAAAGGGCGTTGGTCCCATCACCAATTACCTCCACAGAAAGGGCGTTGGTCCCATCACCAATTACCTCCACAGAAAGGGCGTTGGTCCCATCACCAATTACCTCCACAGAAAGGGCGTTGGTCCCATCACCAATTACCTCCACAGAAAGGGCGTTGGTCCCATCACCAATTACCTCCACAGAAAGGGCGTTGGTCCCATCACCAAGTACTCCACAGAAAGGGCGTTGGTCCCATCACCACTCACCTCCACAGAAAGGGCGTTGATCTCTTCTAGTTTTCATGTTAAATGTTTTTTGCCTGACCTCCGATTTCACTTAACTGAGTGACATTTTATCTTCTTCATTAACTATTAACATAAAACCAATGACAGAAAGCAGGGGCGTAGCTAGAACTTTTGCCACCCGGGGCAGTCTCCAATTTGCCGCCTTTTTTAGGGGCCGTCGATATATGACGTCAAGCAGCTGGGGGGAAAGGAAAGTCACACATTTGTGACGATGTGTATTGAAAAAAAGGGGGGGGGGTACTTTTAAATAAAAGTTTCACTTTAATATTTGATTACTGACACCTGACACTTTATTTCATGACGTTTGACATGACGTCACGCGTGTTACGATATTATTGTACAGCCTTACATTAACAGCATACTTAAACGACGACCAGAAATTGTTTTGAAACATTTTCAAATAGAAAATACGGCTTTTAGGGAGGGGGGGGCAAAGCTTTGTGAGGTCATATTGAAAAACGGGTCTAAGTTTTTATGATGACATGTGACGAGGGGGGAAGGGTGAGAAATCAGCCAAAATAGCTGATTTTTGAACGGGGTTGCATTAGTTATAACAACCACTGGGTAATCAAACAAATGTGCCACCCGTTAATTAAGACGCAAAATTACGAATAATTTATTTCATCTTGTTTTTCCCCCTTCAACATTAGTTTATAGGGAACACTATTTCTATTACAGTATGTTATAGGGAACAATATTTCTATTACATTAGGTTATAGGGAACAATATTTCTATTACAGTAGGTTATAAGGAACAATATTTCTATTACAGTAGGTTATAGGGAACAATATTTCTATTGCAGTAGGTTATAGGGAACAATATTTCTATTACAGTAGGTTATAGGGAACAATATTTCTATTACAGTAGGTTATAGGGAACAATATTTCTATTGCAGTAGGTCAGTACTCAGGTGAGGTTTTACCTCACATACAGAGATAGGACCCCAACTTTTGGTCAATAAGTTCTCAAGGGCATGCAGGGATTTTGGTTTAACGATAAGCCTAAAAAGACCAACATTATGGGACAAGGCACAGACTGGCTCCCAGCAATCTCCATTGAGGGAAACACCTTGGATGTTGTCGAGGATTTTAGCTACATTGGCAGTAACATCACAAGCACACTCTCCCTGGAAAAGGAAATAGAAACCAGAATCGGCAAGGCTGCATCATTAATGGCTAGGCTGAGTCAAAGAGTGTGGAACAATGCGCAGCTCACTGATAGGACGAAAATCGCCGTGTACCAGGCCTGCGTGCTCAGCACACTCCTTTATGGTAGCGATTGCTGGACGACCTACGCCAAACAAACAAAGCAGCTCAACAGCTCCCACTTACGATGCTTGCGCAGGATTCTGCACATCAAGTGACAGGACAAGATCACGAATGTCGAGGTACTCAGAAGGAGTCATATGCTCAGTATGCACTCAAACCTGAGTGAGATGAGCCTGCAGTGGTTGGGTCATGTCCGCACGATGAGCTCGGAGCGCATTCCAAGGGGCTTGCTTTACGGCGAGCTGGCAACTGGTACGCGGAAAAGAGGTCGAACCTGCTTGCGCTTCAAAGACGTCTGCAAGAAAGACATGACTCTGGCGCAGATAGACCATAAAACATGGGAGACCATGACCGAGGAGCGCACCTCCTGGCGGGCAAAGGTGCGCGAGGGCATTCAAGTCGTGGAAGCAACCCTCTCAGCCAGGAGCGAGGAGAAAAGGGAAGGGGTGCAGAGGAGCAGGAGGAAACGCCATCATCCCACGAGGATGGACGGATGCCATAGGTCAGTAGGTAACAGGGAACAATATTTCCCTGACAGCTGGCACACAGATCCCTGCCCCCCAATAACATCACCATAAATTAAATAATCTATTTTGTTTTCGTTGTTACTGTTAACATCCAATTGAAAATTATGAGTGCAATAAAAATTCAAACTTTGAAGATAATGCCGGCTAGTTGCTTAAAAGAAACACAATTTAGCTAACATTTAAACTCTTTTACTAACAACAAATAAGGGGCGGGGCGGATTGCGTTCATGTTTAATTAAGCAATAAGAGATTCTTTCATTGTTAAAGAAAACCCCCAGAAAAGGAAGCAATTAAAAAAAAACACACTTTTCAACCAGAAAAGTCTTGGACATGAACACTTTTACGCAGGGAAAACATTTTATTTCCAGAGGTTAGATATCCGAATGTTTTGGTGCATATCATTAATGAGGGTATTCAAGAGTTATTGTCTTGGTTTCGCTAAGTTAAAAGAGATGCCACCACAACCAGGGGCAGACAAAAGGACGAGCGCGGTCCGACTATCCATTTTAAATTAAACAAAAAAGTTTGAATTTAGCCTTTTGTGTTGATCAGGTACTCGTGGGTCAGGGTAGGGCCAGTCTGTTGGGCCAGTCTGTGGGGCCAGTCTGTTGGGCCAGTCTGTAGGGCCAGTCTGTTGGGCCAGTCTGTAGGGCCAGTCTGTAGGGCCAGTCTGTAGGGTCAGTCTGTAGGCCCAGTCTGTTGGGCCAGTCTGTAGGGCCAGTCTGTAGGCCCAGTCTGTTGGGCCAGTCTGTAGGGCCAGTCTTTAGGGCATTAAGAAAAAAAAGACAAACAGAGAAGATTAACATATGTTTCATTTTTTACAAAAAATATTTAAAGAAGGGGAACTTATTTTTTAAAATCCTTTATATTAACTCGTGGTGTCTGCGGCCGCCCGCCCGACCGCCCTTGCTTGTCACCAAAACTTTTGATTGATTTTTAACCCACTTGCTCGTAAGCTAGCGAGCTGAAATTTTGCAGGCAGTTTTGTACCGATAATAAAAACAATGTATCAAAATTTCAGATCGATCGCATGTACCGTAATTAAATTATTGATTTTTTAGATTATTTTATTTATTCCTATGTATCATGCTATTTTTTGAGATAGAGCGTCCCGGTGCGTATTATATTGAACAACCTTTCTGTCGCGCAATAAGGTGCGTATTTTATTGACAACACTGTTTATAAACATATTCCTGATCGGGTGCGCATTATATTAAACATGTTTTACGACACAACTGCAATTTTGTATTTTGGATGGTCTTGCGCTGCGTATTATAATGAACATTCTTTTAGTTACTTCTCGTACATAAAGGATTTATAGTCAAAAACTTGTTTTTTTTACGTTTTTATAAAAATTAAATGCTTTATATTAACTCGTGGTGTCTGCGGCCGACCGACCGACCGCCCTTGCTAGTCGCCAAAACTTTTGATCGATTTATAGTGAAAAACTTGGTTTTTTACGGGTTTTTTAAATTAAAAAATTATATCACACCTAGTGCGCAGGAAAAATCTAAATAAAATCATAAAACAGTAAATTTTATGCACATGCAGTCAGGATTTCCCCGCACGTGTGAAGATCACGGATTCTAAATTTAACATTTAAGTGTATGAAAACCTTTCGTGTGCCGTATGTTATATTAAGCACAGTCAACATGTCAGTATCGGATGCGGCCCGCAGACAGTAGTCCCCCCCCCTCTCTAAACTATCTTCATTTAATCATTACGTTACAGAGTGATTCCAAATATATACGAATATGTATTTGCCTCTCCTGTTTAGATATTTAGGACTGCAAAGAAATAACCCCTTTTAAGTTTTTATGTTTTCAAAAACCTTACCTTTACAGGTTCTATAAACATTACCTTTACAGGTTCTATAAACATTACCTTTACAGGTTCTATAAAACGCGTGATTTCCATTACGATTGTCCATACTGACAGCTGGTGTATTGAATCATTAACTCTAAGAAATCGTCACATTAGTAAACTATACAAGACTTTTCAGTAAATGTAAAAATAAATTGTACATTTACCCCAATCCCCCATCTAAAAAAAAATACCCCTCTGTTATCTAAGACCTTGTGCAGCTGGAATGGTTGAATAGCCGTCTAGACGGCTACAGGGAACAACGATTTCATTCAGTGACCTGTCACTCTTAATGATTACAGGGAGGGGGCACCACGGCATGGGAAACTTTGGATACCGGTAGCAGCAGACCTAAAGGCCTACGGGTTTTTAAATGGTCCACCCTAGTCCTGACTCTATAGTTGTCCATCTCTATAGTTGTCCATCTCTATAGTTGTCCATCTCTATAGTTGTCCCATCTCTATAGTTGTCCCATCTCTATAGTTGTCCCATCTCTATAGTTGTCCCATCTCTATAGTTGTCCATCTCTATAGTTGTCCCATCTCTATAGTTGTCCCATCTCTATAGTTGTCCCATCTCTATAGTTGTCCCATCTCTATAGTTGTCCATCTCTATAGTTGTCCCATCTCTATAGTTGTCCATTTCAATGTGTTATACAATTAATGATTGTAAAAAAGTGTTTACCTTCTCAGAGCTGTTTCATATACCTGTCGTATAAAGATTGATTTCTCGGAATGTAATTTTGTTCTTCAATTTGTGATGTTTGCTTAAATATGCAATAAGTTAACTCCATACACGGTTCACCTACAAAACGGCCCTGACATAACGGCCCCGACATAACAGCCCCGACATAACGGCCCCGACATAACGGCCCCGACATAACGGCCCCGACATAACGGCCCCGACATAACGGCCCCGACAAAACGGCCCCGGACTAATAGATGGACTAAAAGTAAAATGTCCAATCAAATATTAAATACGTATTTTTACTCACCTATTCAGTGTCAGGTTTTGCTAATAATAAACAATAATAATGACATCACAATAGTGAATTTAATATTAATAGCCTTTACGCGAAATGGTACCAATCGCATCTGTTTGTTGACAAGAAACAATATAATAACATCTACAAGATATAATTTTACAATTTTACCACTTTAGTTAAGGGTGAAAAAGTTCACAAAAGCTTAAAATTAAAAAAAAAGTTTTTGTTGAAAAAATGTTAACAATTTGTCTGGGGCCATTTTAACCGGGCCGTTATGTCGGGGCCGTTTTGTCCGGGGCCGTCTTGACGGGTCACCCTCCATAAAAACATATTGACGTTAACTCCATACACACATATATTGACGTCAACTCCATACACACATATTGACGTTAACTCCATACACACATATTGACGTTAACTCCATACACACATATTGACATTAACTCCATACACACATATTGACGTTAACTCCATACACACATATTGACGTTAACTCCATACACACATATTGACGTTAACTCCATACACACATATTGACGTTAACTCCATACACACATATTGACGTTAACTCCATACACACATATTGACGTTAACTCCATACACACATATTGACATTAACTCCATACACACATATTGACGTTAACTCCATACACACATATTGACGTTAACTCCATACACACATATTGACGTTACAACGCCGCAGAATTGCTCATAGATAGTGCAAGAAAAAAAGGGAGGGGGAGAACGGACACAAACAGTAGCACGAACAAATGGGAACAACGCGAGTGAACGTTGGGGGACCACCGAAGCATTTTTGGTTAGTATTTTGGACATCGCCACAATATATAAACAAATATTACAGCCATGAAGCCAAGTTGGAGAGCAACAACTTCGTTCATGAACGAATATGCGACCAATAGAAACAGACAGGTACCTGGTGAAGGAATTGATATAACATTGAACTAAACTTTTTTCCGTGACATGCGAAGCGGTAATTATGTTTGCTAAGAAAGGGGGGAAAAGAACAGGCATTAGAATTTTAAAATTTTTTAAAAAACATATGTTGCCGCTTGGGCTTGAACCTAAGACCTTCCGCATGTCAGGCGGATGTAATAACCAATACACTACGAAATACATACACACTTTGCAGGAACATTGAAAGTGTATGTAAAAAAACATTGCTGGTCTCAAGACATGCCCCACCCCACAACTACCTTCGCTTTGCCAAACGTTACTGTGTTTAGTTGACCCCATTGAGGGTCATTCGTCATGCTCGGTTGCACGTACTAGCAGCTTGCCTCGCATGGTCCCACCATGAAGAGGATTATATTTACTAGACGCCCCGCGGCGTAGCATACGCCGCAGACTTGCTCATGGAAAGTGCAAGGAAAGTTGAGAAAGAACGGACACAAACTACAGCACGAAGAAATTAAAACAACGCGAGTGAACGGGAACTGCCAACTCATTGTTTATTTTCGAGACATTTGCAGGCGAAATTCGGTACACCCTAACTTCTATGAAGTCACCTGTAAAACGATAATCGGTTTAAAATCGGAGTTACATAATTGATAATCGGTTTTCCACAACAACAAAAACACGCAATTAACAACCCTAAATATGACTAACCCTCGCTAGAATCGGCCAAACAAAGTTTATGTTTAATGGATGGTAGTAATAAATGGGAGGCGGGTAACAACAACCTAAGGGGCCGTCCATAAAGTACGTCACGCTATTTTTGACCATTTTTGACCACCCCCTCCACCCCTGTCACAAACTGTCACAAATCTCGGGACCCCCCCCCCTAAAGTACGTCACACTTTCCAATTTTTTTTAATTAACACCTAATTAAAATATTTAATTTAATACTTAACATACACTTAACTGTTAAATTGTATTAAAATATAAAATTTCCACTTAAAAGTAGGGATGTACCGGATTCAAAATTTTGAAATCCGGCTGGAGCTGAAGTGGGCCGGATTTATGAAGTAAAATCCGGCAGAAGCCGGAATCAGATTAGTTAAAATGGCCGGATTCCGGATTATCCGGGGCCATTATGATTATGAATATATATATATATATATAAATTAGGGATCTACCGGCCAGCCGGATTTATGAAGTGAAATCCTGCCGGAGCCGAAGCCGGATTTTTAAAATTACATAATAAAAAGGAAACAAAACAATTTGACTAAAAAAAAGACTAGATTGACAAATTATGTGACCAACTCTTGTGCTATATTTAATCTGTTTATTATGGTCCTATGAATTATATTTCATTCAAAAATTTTCACTGGACATCATCTGTGTTCATCCATAGTTACGACTGACATCAATCTTTCACAATCATCGTTTCCTGGAAGGATAATTGCAGACAGATCAACTCGTCCTTTTATAGCCACTCAACAGCCTCTGTATGTGCATTTTCTCCTCTGGCAATAACTGCCATGGGTTCTCTTTGACTTCTAGAAGTGATTCTCAGAGGACGGATGCGTTTTATCTGAGTTGATTCTTGAACAGTTTGGGTGGGCACATTCTCCTGAGCCCGAGCTCTGTGTTGTCCTGTATGTTTCTTCAACATTGTTTGTGTGGCAAAATATGAGTGACATACTTTGCAAAGTCGATCAAATAAGCTGGTAATCATATGGTTGTACTTTGAAAGCTCCTGTTGATCTTGGTATAATTTCATCAAATTTGAGAGTTTGTGCTACAAACATGGAAGGAAATTTATGAGAATCTGCATCTGCTCTTTCTTAAGCTTTGAGTCCATCATTTGTTTGGTTGATTGTGATTGGAGGAGGGAAAAATCTTTAAGGTAAAACTTTAAAATATGAGCTTCTTGCTTTGTCGCAACATTTCATGTCCTGATATTTAATAACAATTTGAGTGAAATATTGGCTGGTGCGAACATGATTGTCAAACCATTCTTGATCCTTCGATATCAGTCTCTGTATCCAATTCAGATTTATGAACAACACATTCAGGAGATACGCATTTCAATGCTATTTTGAAATAAAACTAATTCTAATGTTTCACAAAATTTTTGAAAATTATCTTTAAATCTATTTAAACTCTACTAAAAATTATAAATAAATTAGAAAAAAAATAAATAAATGTGTGACATCACACATGACCTGACCCCCCCTCCCCCTGTCACAAAGTGTCACACTTTCTTAGACCCCCCCCCTCGGAGCGTGACGTACTTTATGGACGGCCCCTAAGTGTGCATGTCTTCACCTTTGCTCGCTATTTTTTATTTACTTGGTGCTGCTTTTTGTGTCTGTACTCTCACCCTCCCCAACCGTCCTTTGCACTGTCTATGATAAGCCAGTCTAAGGCGTATGCTATGCAATAAAGAGGTAAAAGAACGGGAACAAACAGACATTTAAAAAACAACAAACAAAAAAACAACAATATATTCGCCGGGGCTTGAACCCAGGTCCTTCCTCGCATAAGGCGGACCTGTTAACCAGTACACTACGAATCTCACGTTCTCTGTGAAGGAACAATGCAATTGAAATTCAAGGGCCATTGTTGGTCACCCCTCAACTACCTTCGCGTGTCAACCGTTAACTGTGTTTAGTTTATCCGAGCGAGGGTCATTCGTCATGCTCTGTTGCACATACTTGCAGCTTCTTGCCTCGCATGGTCCGACTCTGAAGAGAATTATATATATATAGAAGATAGATAGATAGATTTTAAATGTTAACATCAATATTGAAATGTACGGTCTATATATATATACATATATATATATATATATATATATATATATATATATATATATATATATATATATATATATATATATATATATATATATATATACATATAATTCGTCAGAAATTAGGACAATCACAAGACGCGAGCAAGCAAGCGTGACGAATGCCCCTCGCTAGGGTCAACCAATCACAGTTTATTGTTGGCAAGCTGCAAGGGGGGGGGGTCATTCGTCATGCTCTGTTGCACATACTTGCAGCTTCTTGCCTCGCATGGTCCGACTCTGAAGAGAATTATATATAGAAGATAGATATTAACTGCAGGCACACTCTCAAAGCCTCAATAAACTGTAGTTACAAGGTAGCTAGACTCTCAAAGCTTCAATAAACTGTAGGCACATGGTAGATATACTCTCAAAGCCTCAATAAACTGTAGTTACATGGTAGGTAGACTCTAAAAGCCTCAATAAACTCACATGGTAGGTATAATCTCAAAGCCTCAATAACTGTAGGCACATTGTAGGTATACTCTCAAAGCCTCAATAAACTGTAGTCACATGGTAGGTATACTCTCAAAGCCTAAAAAACTGTAGTCATATGGTAGGTACACACTCAAAGCCTCAATAACTGTAGGCACATGGTAGGTATACTCTCAAAGCTTCAATAAACTGTAGGCACATGGTAGATATACTCTCAAAGCCTCAATAAACTGTAGTTACATGGTAGGTAGACTCTAAAAGCCTCAATAAACTCACATGGTAGGTATAATCTCAAAGCCTCTATAACTGTAGGCACATTGTAGGTATACACTCAAAGCCTCAATAACTGTAGGCACATTGTAGGTATACTCTCAAAGCCTCAATAAACTGTAGTCACATGGTAGGTATACTCTCAAAGCCTCAATAAACTGTAGTCACATGGTAGTATACTCTTAAAGTCTCAATAAACTGTAGTCACATGGTAGGTAAACTCTGAAAGCCTCAATAAACTGTAGGCACATGGTAGGTATACTCTCAAAGCCTTATATCAACCGTAGGAACATGTTTGGTAGACTCTTACATCCACCTTGTTTATTTTCATTTTAGTTTACAATCATTCCCCTATCATATTTATCTGACAAACAGTAGCTGGAAGTGAGTTTTACTTGGATGCATGGGCGTAGACACAAAAACTATATTAGAGGTCAGATGATTTAACAGTCTGTGAAAAATAAAATTTCCACATTGCAATAACTATAGGGCGTATAAAACATGTCAATGGATTTATTCATTCTCCACATGCCATCGGGATAAAAAAAAACACAACAACCCGAAACGCCGTAAATGTGGCCTCTCTGCCTGGGTCTCAGAATCCGCCCGTGCGTGAGTGGAAGTTTTACGGGAGATTTATCTTGAAACTGTTCAAGTGGCATTTTTCCAAGCAGGTGTAATCAGATCTGTTGTGTTCCCGTTCTGACCCCACCCATTACCCAGTTTACAGACCGGGCGCCGGGGCAGGTCCGTCTATTTCTGATACGTACTTTTTACACCGGTAGAAAAATAATAAATACATGTTTTTTATAAAGTCATGTTACACCGGTAGAAAAATAATAAATACATGTATTTATAAAGTCATGTTACACAGGTAGAAAAATAATAAATACATTCATTAATAAAGTCACGTTACACCGGTAGAAAAATAATAAATACATGTATTTATAAAGTCATGTTACACGGGGACGCGGTGGTCGAGTGGCAGCGCACTGGACTGTCGTACCGATGGTCACGGGTTCGAATCCGGCAAGGGTTTGTTCCCGGGACCTAGGGCGTCCCTGAGTCACCCCGCTCCGAATGGGTACCTAACACTACATGTAGTTAGGCGGCTGGGTAATGCGTGGAACCCACAAAGCCGTGGCCTGTGAATGCTGCATCACTTGCCAACAGATCATCTGTCATGGTCTGTGGAAGCAACTATCTTCTGCATAGAAGGAGCGTCTGTATAGATAAGATAAGATGTATTTATAAAGTTATGTTGCACAGGTAGAAAAATAATAAATACATTTATTTATACAAACATTCTCCTGGAATCTTTTGTCCTATATTCTTAAGTTATTTTAACTGTGGGTTTTCAAAATTCCAATCAAAGCTCACATAGTTACATAGGGTGCAACTATTACATAGTGACATAGGTTGCAACTATTACATAGTGACATAGGGTCCAACTATTACATAGTGACATAGGGTCCAACTATTACATTGTGACATAGGGTCCAAATATTACATAGTGACATAGGGTCCAACTATTACATAGTGACACAGGGTGCAACTATTAAACAATGACATTGGGTGCAAGTAAAAGATAATTATAATCTCTGGGACACATTGAATGTTAGAAAAAAAAACACCAAATTCTTTATTTAGAACATCTTAAATTAGTTTTTGAAGTTAAATCGCTTGAAATATATCCTGCACAGCAGAGGGTAAGATTATACAGCCACTAAATTAGCATTACATTTCACCACTTTAAAAATGAAAAACTTTTTAAAAAGTCATATAAGTTCATGTACAACGATTTTATTTTACTTTATTAAAACAAGAAAATCCATTTCAGTATTTAAATTTAAGCCTGGTCAGTTCTCAATTGATAATTGTTTTTGTTTTTTTAAATCCCTTATACTAGCTTCACCGCCGTCTCTCTCTCTCTTTCTCTCTCTCTCTCTCTCTCTCTCTCTCTCTCTCTCTCTCTCTCTCTCTCTCTCTCTCTCTCTCTCTCTCTCTCTCTCTCTCTCTCTCTCTCTCTCTCTCTCTGTCTCTCTCTCCCTCTCTGTCTCTCTCTGTCTGTCGTTCGTCGTCGGGAGGACGGGCGGAAAAACAAAAGTAAAAAATGACACACTTCCCGTGATGCCATCGAGCTGAAATTTGGCACATAGACTCGTGTCACCTAACAATGCATCGTATCAAAATGTCAGATCGTTCGAACGTACCGTAATTAAATGAATGCAA
Source organism: Ampullaceana balthica (assembly GCA_944989445.1). Classification (NCBI taxonomy): domain Eukaryota; kingdom Metazoa; phylum Mollusca; class Gastropoda; family Lymnaeidae; genus Ampullaceana; species Ampullaceana balthica. The sequence continues at coordinate 77,107 of CALYLW010002026.1, forward strand.
TTTTAGTTTATGTATATGAAACTATATGTAGCAGTCGCTATTGTTTACATTTTTACGGGTCACTTGACTTCACGCCAGCCATCGACGACCACATCTCGTGTTTTAACCAGGGAGAATTCACTCAGTTTCAGGCTGTAAATGTTTGTCGCGTTTGAACATAATCAATACTTTAAGTTCTGTCTCATATATAAGGGATTCATAGTCAAAACTGTGTTTTTACGGGTTTAAAAAAAAATTTAAAGTGATTAAAACAGGTGTGTCCAAAGTCCGCACGCTGGCCAAATACGGCTCGCGCTTAAATATTAACTGGCCCGCGGCCTCATCATAATATTTAAATGGCTCTTTAGATTTTTTCTCTAATGATGACAGTATATTTTACAATTAAAGCCGAAATATAATTTGAGTACAAAAAACTATGAGGTCAAATAAATGCAAAAATCAATGATGTTTTATTGTTTATGACAAAAAGCCATTGGCAGTTATGTGCTGGTAGGTGTAAGAAATTCCAAAGTGATTAAAACAGGTGTTGTCCAAAGTCCGCACGCTGGCCAAATTACGGCTCGCGCTTAATTAATAATGGGGCCCGCGGCCTCATCAAATATTTTAAATGGCTCTTTAGATTTTTTCTCTAATGATGACAGTATTATTTTACAATTAAAGCCGAAATAATAGTACAAATAACTATGAGGTCAAATAAATGCAAAAAATCAATGCTGTTGTATTGTTGATGACAAAAAAAGCCATTGGCAGTTTTGTGTGGTAGGTGTAAGAAAATTCCATGATACGTTGGATGGCAAAAATTTATTGTAATAAGATTGTTTATTTTTGCTAACGCTGAAAAGGAAATGAATGTGATGCTGTGTACTTAAAATTTTAAAACATTTTTTTCATCACATTTTAGACTCATTTTTGTTTATTCCCTTTATCCAGCCCGTGCATACTTTAACTTCATGGAATCTGGCCCCAAAGCTTGGACGCCCTGGATTTAGATTAAAACAAATTAAAATTAAGTCGCAAAAAATCTTATTGTAAAAATATTATTGATGGATAATGTCAATCAGGGAGATTTGAACTGACTTTCTCTCCCAAACCATCCTCCCCCAAATTTAACTCAACCAAACACACAGACAGGGGACATCACTGGACACTCCAACACCACATCTCTGTTTACTCCACACACCACATCTCTGTTTACTCCACACACCACATCTCTGGACACTCCACACACCACATCACCGGACACTCCACACACAGCTCTGTTTACTCCACACACCACATCTCTGTTTACTCCACACACCACATCTCTGTTTACTCCACACTGTCACATCTGATTAACATAATTTTGTGACGTAAGGTCACGTGTACAAGAGACGCGGGAAGAAAGGAGCATTTCTATTGGTTGAAAGTATTGGGCGAACAGTTGTGTGTAGACTTCCGACATGGAAGCATGATAGTGAATAGCTCAAGATTTCCACGTTATATTACCTCAACTGATTCTTATGTGTACAATATATATGTATATTAAAGTTGTTTTGGATAAACGAATTCTTCAGTGAATTATTGTGCACAAGATTAATTACTGTGAGAACGCCTACATAAAAGAGAAATACAAAGTAACATCGTTACATTGGTGTCGAAGCAAAAGTTCCATGTGAACACTGTACAAGAGATTTCAAGAAAGACTTGAAAGAGGTTTCGTGGAAATAAGTATTGCATTTTTCCAAAAAAGGAAAGTATTCTTTAAAATAAGAAATAATAACAGCTATAGTATTTTTTGAATATTCAAGTTCGTAAGAAGCTGTGAATAAACTTTTGGAGTTCCATGAAAATACAAGAAGATTTCAAAATGGCGGCATAAACGGCAGATATCCGCAGTGTATAAAACTGGATCAGACTAGTTGGTTCTACGTCACATTCGACGAAAGTACAAGCATACTACACAGTACTGGAATCTGGGTCGTGTAGGCTTACTGAATGGTGACACACGGTGAACATATATAGGTCGTGACGTCAACAGGCTTAATGCTAGTTGATTCCAAGAAATATTAGTAATAGTAAACATAACATCGAACCGAGAAGCTATGGATTATTCAATGTGTTGGTGTGAATTATAAAATAAAGGAACGGAATTCTTATCCATTCATTGTGTGAAGAGTTTGATTATCGCAATTTTGGATTAATGGAATGAACTAAATTGTTTAAAAACTACTCGAAAATTGAAATTTTAACCAAGTGACTTTTATTCAAAACGATCGGACCATTTAATATATTTTGTCAATCTGAGGGAGCGTATATATAAAGTATACCAAAGATCCCGTGTGAGGATTCTTTTTGTTGTCTCATCTTGCCAATAACTAGATTTCATGGTTTAGACGTGTCACTTATTTGAACTTAACATTTTGAATTCAAGATTTTCATTTGGACGATTTATAACTTTATCAATATATATACATACATTCCTTACCGAATTGCTAGATTCATATTATTCAATCAAACAAAACATGGATTACGTAAATTACTACGAAAGATTCACCGCCATAGCTAAAGAGATCGGACTAAAGGGAAAAGAAATGAGAGATTTCATTGAAGAAAAAGTAAATCAAATTTTAGCTAAAGAACAGCGAAGAAAAGCTGAAGAAAAAGAAAATCAAAGAAAAGCTGAAGAAAAAGAAACTCAAAAAGAGGCTGAAGAAAAAGCAAGAATTGCTGAAGAAAAAGAGAAGCAAAAGCAAAGAGAAGCTGAAGAAAAAGAACAGCTCAGAAAAGCTGAAGAAATAGAAAATCAAAGAATCGCTAAAGAAGAAGAAAAGCTAAGAATAGCTGAAAAAATAGAAAATCTAAGAATTGCTGAAGAAAGAGAAAAGCAAAGAATTGCTAAAGAAGAAGAAAAGCTAAGAATAGCTGAAAAAATAGAAAATCAAAGAATTGCTGAAGAAAAAGAAAAACTAAGAAAAGCTGAACAGAAAGAAAAAATGGATAAGAGACAAGACATATTTGCAGCTATACAAATTAAAAGTCAAGAAAAAAGGCAAGGTATGAGAAACCAGAGTCTGCCAAACCAAGGCAACAGACAAACTATTTGTTGGTACTGTAACAAGCCAGGACATATGGCGAAGCAGTGTTACCACAATAAAGGAAAACCAAATAGGGTGTCACCTAATGACAGCTCTATCAGAAAGAAAATAGAAGAAAGATCAAGACAAGATCATTTTGAAAACAAAGATAGAAAATTATGGAGAGAAAAATATAATCATAATTCCAGACATAGAGATTATGATCAAGAAAGACAATCATGGAGAGAAAGAAATAATCATAATTCCAGACATAGAGATTATGATCAAGATCGACAATCATGGAGAGCAAAATATAATCACAATTCCAGACACAGAGATTATGATCAAGAAAGACAATCATGGAGAGAAAGAAATAATCATAATTCCATAAATAGAGATTATAATGAAAGCAGAAGATCATGGAGAGGCAAATACAATTTTGACTCCAGAAAAAGAAATTATGATCAAACATCGCGAAAGAATGAAAACCAAGACATGAATGATAGAAAAATAATAAAGTTAAATCGAGCACAGACAGAAACTGGTTACATTTTAGCCACTATTAAAAATCAAGTATATGATAAAAGAAATGAAGACCATAGTAGCAGAGAAAGAGATGGTACTAGTGAATCTGAAACAATTTGTGTGAAATCATCTGAATTAGGAAGAACAATTGGTTGTGTATTAAGCAAAATCAAAAACTTTACAGATAGAGACAATATTTTTCAGATAAAAGTTTCTGACAGTGACTCATCTGTTCCAAATTCTATTGAATTATCTGGAAGCAAAAATGACATCTCAAAAGCTAAGCAATTTATTCAAGATGCTGGAATTGAAATTATGAATGAACATAATCGAAGACATAGTTGGTGAATTATTGAACATTTCACAGTCTGAAGAAACATTCAAAGCCCAGCGATTTGAATTCATACTCGTCAATTGAAGAATGACTATATTGAACTAGGCTATGCTATTAGCCGACTACAAATTTGACATTAAACCTGTGAAGGAAAAGGACAATGTGGTTGCAGACATATTAAGTAGAATGACAATAAATAAAGACACTCTGTGAACTCCTAACTGATAAAACCAGAGACTATTAAAAAGACATTCTGTGAATTACTAAATGATAAAATAAGAGACTGTTTTAACATTAGTCTGTGAATTCCTAAAGGATACAAACAGAGACTGTAATTATATTAATATTTTTATTTGTTGAACAATGGACAAGGAACAGTGTTTGAATTCCACTGGATTATTAGTTAATTTTAATAATATTGAGTGTTTAAATGTTTTAATTACACAAAATTACAGATGTGTTTAAAAGTCCATTTTCATTTTTTCAGCACAGGTAGACGGTTGCAGTTCTACAGATTTTTTCTCATTATTTCTTATGTTTAGACTGATGCAGTCCTACAGATTTTTTCTTATTGATTCTATATCCAGAAGTTGTATGTAAGAAAATGAATGTTCATTGATGATAAATATTTGAAATTTGAATATAGATATAGATTGATTTGATTTTATGAAGACCAAAAATGTTGTATTTCATAAACATTTTTTTTTGAAGGATGGGGGTGAATGTCACATCTGATTAACATAATTTTGTGACGTAAGGTCACGTGTACAAGAGACGCGGGAAGAAAGGAGCATTTCTATTGGTTGAAAGTGTTGGGCGAACAGTTGTGTGTAGACTTCCGACAGGGAAGCATGATAGTGAATAGCTCAAGATTTCCACGTTATATTACCTCAAATGATTCTTATGTGTACAATATATATGTATATTAAAGTTGTTTTGGATAAACGAATTCTTCAGTGAATTATTGTGCACAAGATTAATTACTGTGAGAACGCCTACATAAAAGAGAAATACAAAGTAAAATCGTTACACACACACCACATCTCTGTTTACTCCACACACCACATCTCTGTTTACTCCACACACCACATCTCTGTTTACTCCACACACCACATATCTGTTTACTCCACGCACCACATCTCTGTTTACTCCACACACCACATCTCTGTTTACTCCACACACCACATCTCTGTTTACTCCACACACCACATCCCTGTTTACTCCACACACCACATCTCTGTTTACTCCAAACACCACATCTTTGGACACTCCACACACCACATCTCTGTTTACTCCACACACCACATCTCTGTGTACTCCACACACCACATCTCTGTTTACTCCACACAGCACATCTCTGTTTACTCCACACACCACATCTTTGGACACTCCACACACCACATCTCTGTTTACTCCACACACCACATCTCTGTTTACTCCACACACCACATCTCTGTTTACTCCACACACCACATCTCTGTTTACTACACACACCACATCTCTGTTTACTCCACACACCACATCTCTGTTTACTCCACACACCACATCTCTGTTTACTCCACACACCACATCTCTGTTTACTCCACACACCACATCTCTGTTTACTCCACACACCACATCTCTGTTTACTCCACACACCAAATCTATGTTTACTCCACACACTACATCTCTGTTTACTCCACACACCACATCTCTGTTTACTCCACACACCACAGCTCTGTTTACTCCACACACCACATCTCTGTTCGCTCCACACACCACATCTCTGGACACTCCAACACCACATCTCTGGTTACTCAATACACATCACTGGTCACTCCACACACCAGATCACTGGTCACTGCACACACCAGATCACTGGTCACTGCACACACCACACGGATGTAAACGGAGCAGCTGTCTGTTAGTTCCACTGTAAAAACCATCAACACACAACCCACAGATACCCATCTACTAGCACAGTGATAGTTGATACTCGTGGGGGGTTTATAAAAAAATATCCCTGTTTGCAAAAGTTGAACCGCGGTAAGGCCTGTCTAAAACCAAGAGTTCTCAAACTAGCTCAGTTGCCCCCAAAGACTTATTCAGCTATGCAGCTGTGAAAATATATCGAACACTTTTCTTTTACAAGTAAGTCAGTTTGGTTAATTGTAGTACATGATATGCAAATAATTGAACTATAATATGATGTCAAAAGGTAGCGCCTTTATCTGACATTGTTATCATTATTGTTCTTTGTGTTGTTTGGAATGTGACGGGTCTATATGAAATTATTATTATTATTATTATATGAAATATTGATAAATATTGCTAGTTACGGTATTTACAAGATAATATATTTATATTTTAAATCTAATATTAGGAAACACATTTCAAATGCATACAACAGCTAATAAAATAAAAGAATATAAGAAAATAATGAAATAATACTTGTAATAACTAACGATGAGAAAATAAATGTGAACTATTAAAAACAAATTATTATATTATGGAAAATATTTAGTTTTTGTTTTTTTTAAAATAAATTAATACAATTGCTATTAGAACAAATTAATCAGAAAATAAATGTATGTTAAAAATATATGCGTATTCCGGATTTTCATTAGTTTATCAGTTTATCTGTCATGTGGACCTGAATTTGACGAATTTCGTCAGTTATGAAGCTAACTAATTAAAGAAAATTTGTGTATCAGAAAATTGGTGTGTGTGGGGGGGGGGAGGTAGGGTCTCTGGACAAATCGTGGTATGGGGGGGTGTAAGGTCTCTGGACAGATGGGGGTGGGTAATGTTGTGATGTCCTACCATGGACTTTACAGGTCACCTTACACTTATTCCCGTCCTTAGACGGTCTTTGATGCTAGAATGAATATTGTGGTAAAGAATACAATGACATGGACAGATAACCTCACGTTCCAAGGGAACAATATGCTTTTCTTGGAATGGATCCAGTCTCCGGTCGGTAGCCATACATCGTTTAAAAAAATTGCCGCGCGATAAATTAGCGCTTTTAACACATTTTTATGCGTTGTATCAAAACTCACTTTACAGTCCATTTATCACGTTGACACAATCAAGCTGCGCAATTTTAAAAAACCTCAACGAATCAAAAAGAGTTGTATGGACGGAAGGAAGCAGGCAGTTAAATAGTTTTTGAACGGAATAATTCTGGGTCGATTGAATTTGTACACAATCGTAAAGGAGAAATCTATTCCCCGTTGTAAGCTGCGGGTGTAAGTAAGATTGGGATTCGATCAGTAACAATGTATGTATGGCATCTGTCCGTCTACGAAAGAGGATAGATTTATCTTTATTTTTTGCAGCCTTTGGTGTGGCTGATGAGACCAATCCTTGAGTGGCAGTCTCTTCTGCATGTCACACACTCGAATGTGATGGGGCAGTGTTGCCTGGCCTTCCTCCTCGCTCTTTTTTTCAACCGTTTTTGCCCTGGTTTGTTCCTTTGCTTTTAGTGATCTTTCTTTCACTATAGCCCGCCAAGTGGACCTATCCTCTGCCAGGTTTTCACAGTTTGTATGTCGATGTTGGCTAACATTCATGTCTCTTCTGCATATGTCCGTGTATCTGAGACGTGGCCGACCAACCGACCTTTTCCCTGTCGCCAGCTCGCTGTATAGCACATCCTTGGGTATGCGACCAGTTTGCATTCTCTCTTGACGTGTCCAAGCCAACGGGGGCGTCTTTGGCTTAATATGGCTGGAATGCTGATCATGCTTGCTCGAGCCAGGGCCTCCGTGTTGGGGACTTTCTCTTGCCATTTGATGTCTAGGATGCGGCACAGGCATCTGAGATGGAAGCTATTGAGCCTCCTTTTCATGCCTGGTGTAGGTGGTCCAAGACTCGCTTCCATAGAGGAGTGTGCTCAGTACGCAGGCCTGGTATACCTGCAGCTTAGTTCTTGCTGTGAGTTTGGCATTGGACCAGACTCTTTTGTACAGTCTAGCCATAACAGTTGCTGCCTTCCCTATCCTACCACTTATCTCATCTTCCAGTGAGAGGGTGCTCGAGATGTTTGATCCCAGATATGTAAAACTGTCAACAACATCCAGGTTGCAGTCGTCAATGGTGATAGTCGGGGAGAGAGGCAGCATCCTGTGCCATAATGTTGGTTTTATTTATGCTAATGGTCAGGCCAAACTCTTTGCAGGCAGCGGAGAAGCTGGATACAAGGTTCTGCAGGCCGTAAGGCCGTGTGTAAGGCGGCGTCGTCTGCAAATAAGAGCTCGCGCAGCAAAATCTTCCTTATTTTGGTCTCGGCACTAAATCGGGCAATATTGAATAATCTTGTACAAACTTAATTTCAATGTAGGCATCTATTTATTCCCCGTGCTTTCTTATCGTCAACTGTGAGTGATTGTTGACATGATATGGTTTACTTTTAAAACGTGTTAACCTTTGACACTGACATATAAATAAGGGCAGTTAAAATATTATGAAAGTCTTAAATTTGCCCACTAGAGAAAAAATTGCTTCAGAAAAAGAAAAAAAAACACAACAAAAAAACTAATTAAAATGAAATAAGTGAACATCTGTTGTGTGAAATGAAGCGCTAGTATGTTCTACTGTGATAGGAGAAAATTGTTTGTACCCCCTCTACAGTTGTCATTTTATATGTACCCCCCTCTACAGTTGTCAAATTGTATGTACCCCCTGTCCCTCTACAGTTGTCAAATTGTATGTACCCCCTGTCCCTCTACAGTGTTCAAATCCAGACATGATTCTGAATCCTATCACATGACAAGCAATGAGTTTTTGTCTTGTGACTAAGTTCTTTCCACATCAATGATCACAAACACGTGCACGTCACAAGGACACAAAATAAACATTGGCAGAAGATCTCGCCCCCACCCCCACCCCCACGCCATAACCACACCAAAATCTCCACAAGTCCTAATTCAACATCTGCTTTCTCTCATGACATGACATTCTACAATAACTGGGGATACGCTCAGAGGAAATGGTAAGTCATTCAATGATACAACTTGTGTACACCGAGGATAGATGGATAGACCAGGTATATCTCATGTTATCATTCGAGTGGGGAGGGGGGATAAGCGGGGTGGGGTTCTTTAAATTGGGTTGATATACCTGGCGATGCGGTGCAGGCGCTCAAGAAAGCAGATCTGACTTTGTAAGGAAGGACACAGCGCGATGGTTTGGTGTATAAGGACAGGACTTGATGAATAAGCAATCATGCTCTGAGTACCGGGTAGGTCGTACATCCGATTATTTTATAGTGTATAATTCAATGACGTGTGTAGACTTGCAATCCTGCTTGAGATGCGGATGTTGTTTCCTAATGCGATGTACACGAGGCACAAGTCTCAAACGAAAACTTGCACGGTGAATATACTTCATTTCATTGTTTGTGTTATACATTCATGTTATAAACTTTAATTTAATGAACAGTTAATTGTTAGAATTTCTATTTTCGTCTGTCTGAAATAATATTCATTGAAAAGTATTGTGCCAAAATCGATACCAGTTAATAAAAGTGTTTTACTGAAGTGATTTTTTTTTAGATAAACAGGTGGTAATGGGGATAAGAGTGTTAGTCTTGGTATAATAGTCACAATAGTCATAGTCACAATAGTCACGTGACGAATATAGCCTCCATGCCCACATAATCTCCATGTACTCCGGCTTGTCAATTAATTATGGAGAATAGTGAGGTATTAATGTGCGTCATGAGGGGCCTGTGTACCACGCCACATCCCTGCCCGACGATGGCCAGTGGTCGTGCGAAGCGATGCTTAGCGGCTGTGTAGGATAATTGTGGAACACTTTGAAGTATTCCCTGGCCAAGGGAAGCGACCTCTGGTGGGCGCTCAAGTGAGGGGTAAGTGACTGTTGAAACTAATTAACGGCTTGTAAGATGGCACGCTAAATTAAATGTAGGCCTAGCAAGAAGCAGGGGTGGGTGACATTGGCGGCTCCGTGGCGGGCATACATGACCTCAAACATTGTGAGAAAACGCGGGAAATAAGACAAATGACGTGATGGTGCATTTGATGCTATTTTCTTTATTGTCTTCGGATCTTTATTTAAAAGAAACTATCACATTTATGTTAATTTTTAAAATATATAAATATATATATAAAAAATCAGATATGAGCCAGTAAACTCTTTATTTATTTGAACAAATTTTTTTTTAAAAATAGTTTTTTTGTTAAATAACGTTGGGGATGGGGTGCAACGCTGCTAAGAAAAAGAAAATGAAAACATACTGATAAGTATGTTAAGGAGTTATGTCGATATAATATGTTGATCAATATATGATGACAAAAATTAGCCTTAGATAGCTTTTAACGTGTTTTAGTAACATAAATCAGTTTTGGGATGCACATAAAGCCTGTTGGTCATTGTAAGTTTACACAAATATTACAAACTCCCTCTTCGCCTACCATCTCCTCTAGTAAAATTTACAATAGAGCTTTTGTTTAAAATACGGTACTCCCTAATTAAAATAATTTGTATAACTAAAGTTTACTAAATCGTCCCAAACATAACAATTTAAGAACCACTCATCAGTCGAGTTTTCAAAAGTACGAACTTTATTCACTCGGCTACCTTCACACGGCAAATGTTAACCCTCTGCGCCACCATTCCTTCCCTTTATTCACCACCTCCCACATAAAAAAAATCAATGTGAAGTGTAGCATGTTGTGGGGTAATATTTTGTTACAGTTGCGTTGTTTACTATTGCCAAGTGTGTTAGTTGTGACGCGTCTTGTGTGCTGTTGACGTGTGCTGTGATGGACACAACGCCGTGGATTAAAATGGAGTTAATATTCATCAAGTTTTGTTGTATTTATTAGCGGGATACTGAAGGTCAAAGGTAAGGAAATAATGTAAGAAATGGATCTGGGTCAAGTTTTTCGACGCAGACAACAGCACGTCCGAAGGTCAGGAGACAGGCTGGAGACAACTAGATCTAGATCAACAATCTTCTGTCATAAACCTACACACGTTATGAGCTAAGGTCTGCCGTCCTTGTATATTCAACACAGAGTTTTAATAACGCCGGCCAGCACGCAGAGCCCCGCTAATATTGTGACGCCAACTTTGTTTACATTGAAAGAAGTAAATGAATGTTACGTCACACGTGCGATATTTCTTCTATTATTAAGCTTAACATCAAGACACAGACTGTAACTACATGGTCCCCAAAATTTACCGCTCCCAGGTCATTATGTTTTTAAAACGTATCAATTTTGCGTTTGTTACGTTTCGATTTATGTCGTTTAAAACGTAGTTTGTAAATTAAGTATTTGTTTCGGGATCATTAAAAAAAGAAACTAAAGTAACTAATGGTTAATGAAACAATATTTATTTAAACATATGGATTAATGACCTGTTATCTTTGGATGTTACATTGTGGTGAGAAGTTGTGCACCAGTCGACCAATAAAGGGACATAATAAAATAAATTTTTTATTCATTGGATTTAAAACAATCCGTGCTTTAAATAAATATTTATAAAAGTACTTTATACGTGGACAATACAATCCACGACGTGGATTGTATTTTAACGCACAATTGCCAATCAACGATTTTAAATATTGAATACTGCTTGAATACGATTGTAAAAAGTTCCAAAAATGATCCATGGATAAGCAGTGGCAGGGATATATTACTGGATCTGTTGTTGTTTTTAATTTAATTTTTTTTTAAAAAGTCTAAATCGTACAATAATGTGATTGGAGCTATGAATACGTGACGTGTTGCTCAGCCATTGGATAAAGCACTTGACTTGTCCTCACAAACACGATAATTAGCCTGCTGGAAGTTTGTAACACAACTATTTATAGGACAATTTTCTTGACCTCCTCAGCGTCACAGTGGACTCGGCTTACAGCTCCCCCGTGACGTCGGCCTGTGAGGATCGGTCAGCCACTCCATGGCCAGACTGTCGACTTTCTCATGCCTGGACTTCTGTAGAGATGACCAGAGGGCAAGCTCCACTCTTGTAGAGCCATGGTCGTAACGTGAAAAGACCCCTGGCTCAATTCTGAACTCACAACGTAAGAGAGGTAGGTCTACAATTTATGCTAAACTATTCACATAGATTCATCTTGATCGCAGTAGTCCACCAAGACTTAGACTTGCTTTCCAAGTTCCTTCAAATTTAGATACGTTTATTGCCCCTCGCTGTCATCTTAAATGTCATGTTAAGTGTCATTTTAGCCAAGCGTCACCGTAGGTGGCTGTGACAAATAGGAACCGAATATTGTTTACAGGTATGATGATGTCAAAGAAAATCCTTTTCACCTGTATCTGACCTAACCATAATCATCAGGACCTGACATATGACAACTTCTAATAAACCCCCAAGGATGAAACACGTTGTTCTAATGCGTCAGTTCTTACAAATAGAATTTTGCAATGCAATGATATCAGACATATCATTCTGTATTCTTGTTTGCGTTTAACATATTCTGTATGTCTTTTTAAATATATTTTTTGGCAATATTATTGGGGGAGGGGGTGCAATTTTATATTCACAATAGCAAGTCTTACAAAGTTCATTTCCAGCATAAGATCGCTGTTGTTCTCAGATTCATTCACAATAGCAAGTCTTACAAAGTTCTTTCCAGCATAAGATCGCTGTTGTTCTCAGATTCATTCACAATAGCAAGTCTTACAAAGTTCTTTCCAGCATAAGATCGCTGTTGTTCTCAGATTCATTCACAATAGCAAGTCTTACAAAGTTCTTTCCAGCATAAGATCGCTGTTGTTCTCAGATTCATTCACAATAGCAAGTCTTACAAAGTTCTTTCCAGCATAAGATCGCTGTTGTTCTCAGATTCATTCACAATAGCAAGTCTTACAAAGTTCTTTCCAGCATAAGATCGCTGTTGTTCTCAGATTCATTCACAATAGCAAGTCTTACAAAGTTCATTTCCAGCATAAGATCGCTGTTGTTCTCAGATTCATTCACAATAGCAAGTCTTACAAAGTTCTTTCCAGCATAAGATCGCTGTTGTTCTCAGATTCATTCACAATAGCAAGTCTTACAAAGTTCATTTCCAGCATAAGATCGCTGTTGTTCTCAGATTCATTCACAATAGCAAGTCTTACAAAGTTCATTTCCAGCATAAGATCGCTGTTGTTCTCAGATTCATTCACAATAGCAAGTCTTACAAAGTTCTTTCCAGCATAAGATCGTTGTTGTTCTCAGATTCGGGTTTCATACAAGAAAGAACTATTTAAACTATTTGTTATGAATTCTGACTTTTGTTTATAGAGTCAGTTTTTTTTTCACATCTCTTCTTTAATAATATTTATGCCGACCTTGCGTTTCCAACCCAAGATCCGACGTCATCTCGGGTTCAACCATTCATGTCAACGGCCAAGTTTTAAGTCTTCACTTCCTGTAATACTTTCTGTCAGGTACATACACTTGGTCGTCCGAGCTGTGCTGAAATATTGGCTTTTCCTGCATTTAATGTTTTGAGACAACTTTCAAATTTCATCAGTACAGTCTTCAATGTTCAGTATTTCATCAGTACTGTCTACAATGTTCAGTATTTCATCAGTACTGTCTACAATGTTCAGTATTTCATCAGTACTGTCTACAATGTTCAGTATTTCATCAGTACAGTCTACAATGTTCAGTATTTCTTGTTATCTGTGGATTATTTCATTATCCAATGGATGACAAGCGCGAATAGAAAGGACGTGTCATTTGTCTTCTGTTTCCTTTTAAAATAATGTGTTAGTCGAACTCCACAAATGACTCTGCATTTTATTTCTACATAACCCTGATCTTCATTTTAACATTAATCATAACCTTTATCCTCATAAAACCTTGACAATTATTAGTCAAGCCAAGTTTTAGTTTGTTTGGTGCTAGTTCAAACCACTTCTCTAGGTCCCAAGGATGCACAACAATTATTAGTCCAGCCAAGTTTTAGTTTGTTTGGTGCTAGTTCAAACTACTTCTCTAGGTCCCAAGGATGCACAACGGTAAAAAAAAACACGAAAAGGTTTACTTGATTTAGAAAAAATAAAAACCCGAAAAAATATCAGCATTTAGTCAATTTCTTGCCAAGCATAACATCTATCGTGTTGAAAGAAACGTCAGAAAATATCTAATAATATTTAGAACAATGTTGATGAATGAATTTTTCGAAAAACCACCTTTCGTTCCACTCCCGTAATTTTATAAGCAATTTTTGAAAGCAATTGTTTTGTGTAGTTTCAAAATTATTGATTTGAAATGACTTTTAATGTCTTCTAGAATGATAGTTAATGGAGTTTTCCCGCTTTGTGAATGCTTATGTTAGACTAGTGTATCACCCGTCAAAAATGACGGAAGTTTTCAAAATAAATACACATCAGATTAAAAAAATAATGTAATACAGAACTTTCATTTATTTATTTATTTTATTTGATTCATTGATTATCATATTGAACAATTTTATGCGGAACGTTCGAAAAAGGTTTTTTTGGTGCAGCATTATAATTACATCCATACATATAGACAACGGGAATTATGTATATTGATTGTTGCGTTGTGTGCATTATATTGACACATTCTTGATGTAATGTGTTCTTGTTGTTGTTCGTCCGTCGATTCGATGAAGACCACTCTAGTCATCCGAGGGTTGCTGGGACTGGCTCTGTCTGTGCGTGCGCAGATGTCTGATGAGGCCGAACCTTGCACGGAAGGGACAAGGGACGAGTGGGACATCTCCAGGAGGGTTGACAGCACTGGCCTTTCGGGCTTGCCTCTTTTTTTCTGCAGCGGTGATCCGGTTTGCCTCGCATGACTTGGCATCTTCGTGGATGTAAGAGCGCCAGGTGGATCGGTCCATTACAGCTCGTTCCCACATGTCTGGGCTGCAAATGCTTTCAGTGAGGCTTTCAGTGTGTCTTTGAAGCCTTTCTTTTGCCCACCGTGGGACCGCTGGCCATACTGGAGCTCGCCATTGAAGATTCTCTTTGGCAGTCTCTCGTCTGGCATTCGGACTACGTGCCCTGCCCAGCGAAACTGGGACTGCATCAGGAGGGTGAAGATGCATGGGGAGACCTGCCTTGGTCAAGTACGGTTGCCTAAGGAAATTCATCGTCTTGGTGAAACAATTCCACGAGGGCATGCAGGCCAGAGTCCAGGACAGCGGAGAGTCTTCTGATCCTTTCCCAGTCACAAACGGGGTCAAGCAGGGCTGCGTCCTGGCACCAACACTGTTTAGCCTCATGTTTTCCGCCATGCTGACAGAGGCCTTCAGAGACGAGGATGTTGGTGTCAACCTGAGGTACCGCACAGATGGCAAACTGTTCAACCTTCGGAGGCTCCAGGCAAAAACCAAGGTTATGACAGACATCATCAGAGACCTGCTGGTGTGATGTAGCGTGAGGGGATATGACGTCGTATTGTGTTTTGTTTAAGAATAAATTATTTGAATTGACTTTTAATGTAATCTAGAATGATTTCCATTGATAAAAAATCGGAAATTCCTTGTTGGAAATTGCGTTTAATACTCATTCGAGTTTTTATTTCTTGTTTAAAATTATATTACATGGTATTCGTATATTTTATTTATGACCACATTTTAGTTAACTCAATTTAGCATTATAGCTTAGCTCCATATCTTTCTTATAGATCTACATCTAGAATCATAGCCTAGCTCCCAATCTAGCATCACCGCCTAGCTCCCAATCTAGCAGCACAGCTAAGCTCAACATCTAGCATCACAGCTTAGCTCCACTAATAGAATCATTCATATCAACACATGTAGCCTCACAATCACAAACCATCCTGCTCCGCCCCTGATTAAGTACTGATACATCTTTCTATGCTTGCACGTTAAA
The DNA here is from genome assembly GCA_944989445.1 of Ampullaceana balthica. NCBI lineage: Eukaryota > Metazoa > Mollusca > Gastropoda > Lymnaeidae > Ampullaceana > Ampullaceana balthica. The sequence continues at coordinate 92,850 of CALYLW010002026.1, forward strand.
CCAAAAAAGCGATATATTACATGTGTTATTACTGCTATTGTAGACATTTAAAGCCATAAAATTGTAAGTGGTCCCGGGGAAGCTATAAATCTTGTGAACATCAACATATTTTAGAGATTGGGGAAATAACATCAAAGGTTCAAAAATTATTTTTTTCGCAGCTGCACAATTTCTGTTACGAAATCTTAAAATATTTCATATTTATGTGGTGATTTGTTTCATTCAATATTTATTAACTAGATACGACACCCCGGCGTAGCATACGCCGCAGACTTGCTCATAGATAGCGCAAAGAAAGGGGAGGGGGAAGAACGGACACAAACAGCAGCACGAAGGAATGGGATCAACGTGAGTTAACGTTTGGGGGACCGCTGATGCATTTTTGGTCTCGAGACATGCGCACTGTCGTCGAGGCCCCCAGCACCCCCCCATTGCAGCTTGCCAACAATAAACTGTGATTGGTTGCCCTAGCGAGGGTCATTCGTCACGCTTGCTTGCTCGCGTCTTGTGCTTGTCCTAATTTCTGGCGAATTATATAAATATATATTTATATATATATATATTGACCGTACATTTCAATATTTATGTTAACATTTAAAATCTATCTATCTATCTATCTTCTATATATATATATATAATTCTCTTCATGGTCGGACCATGCGAGGCAAGAAGCTGCAAGTATGTGCAACAGAGCATGACGAATGGCCCTCGCTCGTGTCAACTAAACACAGTTAACGGTTGACAAGCGAAAGTAGTGTAGGGGTGACCAACAATGGCCCTTGTGTTTCACTTGCATTGTTCCTTCCCAGAAAACGTGAGATTCGTAGTGTACTGGTTAACGCGTCCGCCTCATGCGAGGAAGGTCCTGAGTTCAAGCCTCGGCGAATATATATATATATATATATATATATTATATATATATATATTAAATGTCTGTTTGTGCCCGTTTTTTTACCTCTTTATTGCATAGCATACGCCGCAGACTGGCTCATCATAGACAGTGCGTGCAAAGAACGGTTGGGGGGGGGGTGTGAGAGTACAGACACAAAAAGCAGCACCAAGTAATAAAAAAAATAGCGAGCAAAGGTGAAGACATGCACACTTAGGTTGTTGTTTCCCGCCTCCCATTTATTACTACCATCCCTTAAACATAAACTTTGTTTGGCCGTCCTAGCGAGGGTTAGTCAAATTTAGGTTTGTTAATTGCTTTTTTTTCCTTCTCTTTTTTTCTTCTTCTTTTTTTCTTTCTTTCTGTTTGTTTGTTTGAAAACCGATGATCTATTATGTAACTCCGATTTTAAACCGATTATCGTTTTACAGCTGACTTCATAGAAGTTAGGGGTGTACCGAATTTCGCCTGCAAATGTCTCCAAAATAAACAATGAGTTGGCAGTCAAACCGACGTTCACTCGCGTTGTTTTGATTTCTTCGTGCTGTAGTTTGTGTCCGTTCTTTCTCAACTTTCTTTGCACTCTCCATGAGCAAGTCTGCGGCGTATGCTACGCCGTGGGGCGTCTAGTTTATATATATAATTCACTTAAACGGGCATGTGCAAATGAGCATGACGAATGACCCCCGCTGGGGTCGAAAGATCACAGTGGGCAAGCGTAATAGGATGAAAAGAATAAAAAGGTAAGGGGGTGGGTGGTTGCAACAATGCTTCTTGCGTTCAATTGCATAGTTTATTCCCAAAATAACGTCTGATTCATATTGTAGTGGTTATAACGTCCGCCTTGCATACGGAAAGTGCAGAGGGAACAATTAAAAAAAAATAATAAATTGTTTTTTCTGCCCATTCTTTTCCCCATTTTTTGCGAACGTGCTAACCCTAGGATCGGCAAATCACAGTTTATGGTTGGCAAGGGATGGTAGTAAAGGTTTTGGGGCAGGTAACAACAACCGCTTTGCTTTGCACATGTGTCCACGTTTGCTCGCTTTTTTCCCATTACTTCGTGCTGCTGTTTGTGTCCGTTCTCTCACACCCCCCCCCGTTATTTGCACTATCTATCATGAGCAAGTCTGCGGCGTATGCTATGCCGCGGTTCGTATCTTATATCTATATTTGCACTGTGGTAGCCACTCTTTTTAAATAATTCCTTACATCAAACGAACTTTGTACTTTTTAGTTTATCCTTATATGAGGTATATAATTCAAATTCACGGTTTGTTATTGTTTTTTTCCCACGTGAAAGTTTGAGCTGACGCATTGAGGCGACCCAACGAAGCGGCGGGGTGCTTTTGTTTACATTTTACGTGTCACGCTGAGCTCGGTCAAGCGAATCGGTGACCCCTCTCACCCTCCCCCCCCCCAGGGTTATGAAGCAAACTTGAGTTAAGACAGATTCAGTTTGTAAATGTTTGCAAATAATCAATACTGTTAGTTATGTCTCATATATAAGGGATTTATAGTCAAAAACTTTGTTTTTACGGGTTTGTTTTATTTAAATCCCTTATATTAACTTCGCGGCCGTCTCATCATCTCATGGGCGGGCGGAAAAACAAAAGTCAAAAATAACCCACTTTCCGTGATCCGATCGAGCTGAAATTTGGCACACGGCCCCGTCTAACCTAACAATGCATCGTATTAAAATTTCAGATCGATCGAATGTACCGTAATTAAATTAATGCATTTTGAGTTTATCCTTATATGAGGTATGTAATTCAAATTCACGGTTTGTTATTGTTTTTTTCTTCCACTTCCACGTGAGTTTGAGTTGACGCCGACCGTCGTGCCGACACCCCCTCACGTCCCACCCCCATTTATTAAAGACAAGGGACATCACTCGGTGTCAGTCTGTAAATATTTGTGGCGTTGGAAAATAATCAATACTTTTAATTATGACTCAAATATAAGGGATTTATAGTAGAAAACTTTGTTTTTACGGGTTTAAACTAGAGTCTTGACTAGCTACTGACGTTGTAAAATGAAAGCCAGCCATTGGCTGTTTAATTAATTGTTTTATTCAAGGTATTAACGGCAGCCTTCCCCTACGGGTTGAACCTCCGACACGTGCAGGGCCTTTGGGGGAGGGGGGCAGTTCCTCAGTGCCCTTAAGGATAGAAAAAAACATTGTCTCTTGTACCTCTATCAGTCCGCCAATACTTTCTGCCGTTGCCTCTCCTCTACCATGTTCCGGTATGTCATGTTTTTATTTATCCGGTACACAAAACAAACAAAAAATAATCTAAAAATAATAAGAAAGTTCTGACAAAATCATTGTCTAATTCAAGTTGGCTTTCAAATTAAAATATTTTACGGTTCATTCAGTAAATGCACACTGAGTGACATGCACACTGAATGACATGCACACTGAATGACATGCACACTGAATGACATGCTCACTGTATGATGTGCTCATTGAATGTCATGAATACTGAATGGCATGCACACTGAATGACATGCACGCTGAATGGCATGCTCACTAAATGACATGCTCACTAAAGGACATGACGAACATATTTATGTTGACGCTTGACCGCTTGTCACATCCACAAATTGTATCACCTCTTTAGGTTCCTCTTTAGGTCCCTCTATAGATCCCTCTATAGATCCCTTTATAGGTCCCTCTATAGGTCCCTCTATAGAATCGCTCTATAGATCCCTCTATAGGTCCCTCTATAGGTCCCTCTATAGGTCCCTCTATTAACCACTCTATAGGCCCCTTTATAGGTCCCTCTATAGGTCATCCGTCTAGGAACCATTTGAAACATCTGTTTGGGGATGGACTGAGATCTGTCTGTGGGGGCGCAGATGGCTAACGAATCTGGCTTGAAATTTGAATGTGCATAGAATGGACGGGACAAATTCAGATACATTGTTAGCTTGAGGTTGTCTGTTTAGTCATTAGCGCCCCGAAACAGCGGCTCTGTTTACTTTTGTTTGAGTCTTTGTGTAGAGAGAAGCGCCATGAGTTTGAAGACCGTTTGCCAAGGTCTGGGTCAATGTTGAAACACTTTCAAAATGATTTTAGTTTTTTCTATTATATTCCAGCAAGCCCTTGTTTTCCAAATGTAGTTGAACCTAATGAAATCTATGGGCAAGCGGTCACGTGACAACGCAAGTTGAGCTCACCCAGTAAAAACTGACCCTGCATTTGCAAAGTTGGAAGAACTGAGTGTGCGAGAACTTCAGGGTCTGGAGTCATTTCCTTGTAACGTCGTGACACAATTTTGTATACAACTTTTGCACATGAACTAAAACAAGAAATATGTGACCAAAAGTGGTGACGGCATGTCGTGAGCTGCAACCATGCAGCTAAAAATACTTGAACATTTGTTTTGAAGTAACGTATAAGATGTTCCATTAGTGTTACACAGAACACACTCACGAACACACTCATCGCTGTATTAATGTTTAAATGTCATTCCTCTAGAGGTCTTCAGATGTCTTTATCCCCCTATTTAAATTAAAACAAAAGAAAATATTACACACCAAATGCATTTGCGTTCATTTCAAAGAACTTTATGTTGTTCGTTTGATGGACAGTTACCATGACAGCACGGTGGTAAAGGAAGTATTTATGGGCTGTGTTAATTTCAAAGAACTTCCCTCCCAATGTGTCCTCCCAATTTTCCATCCCAATGTGTCCCCCCAATGTTCCCTCCCAATGTATCCCCCCAATGTTCCCTCCCAATGTGTCTCCCCAATGTTCCCTCCCAATGTATCCCCCCAATGTTCCCTCCCAATGTGTCCCCCAAATGTTCCCTCCCAATGTGTCCTCCCAATGTTCCCTCCCAACATGTCCTCCCAATTTTCCATCCCAATGTGTCCCCCCAATGTTCCCTCCCAATGTGTCCTCCCAATTTTCCATCCCAATGTGTCCCCCCAATGTTCCCTCCCAATGTGTCCTCCCAATTTTCCATCCCAATGTGTCCTCCCAATGTTCCCTCCCAATGTGTCCTCCCAATTTTCCATCCCAATGTGTCCCCCCAATGTTCCCTCCCAATGTATCCCCCCAATGTTCCCTCCCAATGTGTCTCCCCAATGTTCCCTCCCAATGTATCCCCCCAATGTTCCCTCCCAATGTGTCCCCCAAATGTTCCCTCGCTATGTGTCCTCCCAATGTGTCCTCCCAATGTGTCCTCCCAATGTTCCCTCCCAATGTGTCCTCCCAATGTTCCCTCCCAATGTGTCCCCCCAATGTTCCCTCCCAATGTGTCCTCCAATGGTCCTCCCAATGTTCCCTCCCAATGTCCCCCAATGTGTCCTCCCAATGTGTCTGCACGTACTTGTCACGAACTGGGGATTGCAATGATTAAATGTGCGATCTCATATCAAATTTCTTACATCTCATTAAATAATGTGTTGAGATGGATTGTTGTTGAAAAGTTAAAGCACAACACAACAAAAATATTTGAACTTGAAACATTTGTGTTTAAACCATGTAGCATATCAATTTGTCTTATTTCTTTAGAAAACAAATTGACGAAAAGTATCGTTCCTCACATTGAGTCTGGGGTAAACGAGGAACCAATAGGAAACGCGTAATAAAAATGTGCTTGCAAAACAAAGAGAAAAAAAAACAGAAAGAGGAATAACCAAAACTAGAAGTTAAAAAAGAGGAAATAGAGACTTTATATTAATCTATTTAAGTATGAGGAAAAGAACATACATATGAAATAGACAATTTTTTTAATAACACACAATTTTCCCTTGGAAAAATTGCGTTTATAGATTCGAAATGTCTGTAACGCTTGCACATGCAACTCCTCCTGAACCATACCAGATAGAGGGTTCGGGTCTTTTGCAAATATGCTAAGGAGGTCCCAAGGATGTGCAACGGTCAAAAAAATACCGAAAAGGTTTACTGGATTTCCTGAAAAAAAAAGAAAAAAAAACAATTTCTCGTCAACCATAACATCTATCGGATTGAAACAAACGTCAAACAATAGCTAATAATATTTAGAACAATGTTGGAGAAGGAATTTTTCAAAAATCGGTTTTCCTTTGACTCCCGTAATTTTAGAAGCAATTTTTGAAAGCAATTGCTTTGTTTAGTTTAAAAATTATTAATCTGAAATTACTTTTAATTTAATCTAGAATGAAAGTTAATGGGGTTTTCCCGCTTTTTGAATGCTTATGTTAGATTGTTGCGTGGTGCGCATTATATTGACACATTCTTGGTGTGATGTAGTGTAAAGGGATATGACGTCATATTGTGTTTAGTTTCAGAATTACTTATTTGAATCGACTTTTAATGTAATCTAAAATGATTTCCCTTGATAAAAAATCGGAAATTCCTTGTTGGAAATTGCGTTTAAAAACTCATTGGAGTTTTTATTTATTGTTTTTTTATATCTCGTTAAAGTGATAACTTCCGAATAAATGTATACAAAAGTTAGGAACATACTGAATCTCTGGCTGACTGAGAAGATTGGCATTTTACTAGTGCCCAAACTATATTAGACAAGGTACCTACAACTAGTGTCCAAACTACATTAGACAAGGTACCAACAACTAGTGCACAAACTACATTAGACAAGGTACCTACAACAAGTGCCCTAACTAATTAGACAAGGTACCTACAACTAGTGCACAAACTACATTAGACAAGGTACCAACAACTAGTGCCCAAACTACATTAGACAAGGTACCAACAACTAGTGCACAAACTACATTAGACAAGGTACCAACAACTAGTGCACAAACTACATTAGACAAGGTACCAACAACTAGTGCACAAACTACATTAGACAAGGTACCAACAACTAGTGCACAAACTACATTAGACAAGGTACCAACAACTAGTGCCCAAACTACATTAGACAAGGTACCTACANAACTAGTGTCCAAACTACATTAGACAAGGTACCAACAACTAGTGCACAAACAACATTAGACAAGGTACCAACAACTAGTGCACAAACACCATTAGACAAGGTACCAACAACTAGTGCCCAAACGACATTAGACAAGGTACCAACAACTAGTGCACAAACTACATTAGACAAGGTACCTACAACAAGTGCCCTAACTAATTAGACAATGTACCTACAACTAGTGCACAAACTACATTAGACAAGGTACCAACAACTAGTGCACAAACTACATAAGACAAGGTACCAACAACTAGTGCACAAACTACATTAGACAAGGTACCAACAACTAGTGCACAGACTACATTAGACAAGGTACCAACAACTAGTGCACAAACTACATTAGACAAGGTACCAACAACTAGTGCACAAACTACATTAGACAAGGTACCAACAACTAGTGCACAGACTACATTAGACAAGGTACCAACAACTAGTGCACAAACTACATTAGACAAGGTACCAACAACTAGTGCACAAACTACATTAGACAAGGTACCAACAACTAGTGCACAAACTACATTAGACAAGGTACCAACAACTAGTGCACAAACTACATTAGACAAGGTACCAACAACTAGTGCACAAACTACATTAGACAAGGTACCTAGAACTAGTGCACAAACTACATTAGACAAAGTACCAAAAACTAGTGCACAAACTACATTAGACAAGGCACCAACAACTAGTGCACAAACTACATTAGACAAGGTACCTACAACTAGTGCACAAACTACATTGACATTAGACAAGGTACCTACAACTAGTGCACAAACTACATTGACATTAGACAAGGTACCTACAACTAGTGTCCAAACTACATTAGACAAGGTACCTACAACTAGTGTCCAAACTACATTGACATTAGACAAGGTACCTACAACTAGTGTCCCATCTACATTAGACAAGGTACCTACAACTAGTGCCCTAACTACATTGACATTAGACAAGGTACCTACAACTAGTGTCCAAACTACATTAGACAAGGTACCTACAACTAGTGTCCAAACTACATTGACATTAGACAAGGTACCTACAACTAGTGTCCAAACTACATTAGACAAGGTACCAACAACTAGTGTCCAAACTACATTAGACAAGGTACCTACAACTAGTGTCCAAACTAAGATAGACAAGGTACCTACAACTAGTGCCCTAACTACATTGACATTAGACAAGGTACCTACAACTAGTGTCCAAACTACATTAGACAAGGTACCAACAACTAGTGTCCAAACTACATTAGACAAGGTACCTACAACTAGTGTCCAAACTACATTAGACAAGGTACCTACAACTAGTGTCCAAACTACATTAGACAAGGTACCTACAACTAGTTTCCAAACTACATTAGACAAGGTACCTACAACTAGTGCCCAAACTACATTAGACAAGGTACCTACAACTAGTGTCCAAACTACAATGGATAAGGTCTCTATGCCTTGCGCCAATACTTGCACATGTCACAGAGATCGATGATAAAAGTTAATGAACATTTCATGTAAAACTATGGATTCTTTAGTTCGTACGCTGCCACTCAATAATTGAAGCGATGAATGGCTTTATATTCGCACATCATCATTTCTGAACGCTGCATTTTTTGTGATTGGTCGATAAATGGAACGGTCATTTTGTATATTAAACTTAAGACATAGCGATAAGGTGTAAGCCATTAGCAGATCCAGTGTTTGGGCGATGGGGGTGGGGGAAGTCGTTTTTCCGGGACAAAAATTAACAGATCAATCGATGATATAATCTTCCACACCTGACTGATTTATTCAAGGTTTTCCTTCAATCAAGGGAGACCTCGCAGCACGCCTTCGTCTAAATCTACAGAATTAATCATTTTCGAAACATAATTTTTGTGGTTGAATCATTTTCAAAACATAATTTTTTTGGTTTAAACATTTTAAAAATATTTTTTGGTGGTTGAATCATTTTCGAAACATAATTTTTGTGGTTGAATCATTTTCAAAACATATTTTTTTTGGTTGAATCATTTTCAAAATATAATCTTTGTTGCTGAATCATTTTCAAAACATATTTTTTTTGTGGCTGAATCATTGTCAAAACATAATCTGTGTTGTTGAATAGTTTTCAAAACATAATCTTTTTGGTTTCAGAATCTATTGAAATATATTATGTGTTCTTACTTTATCCAGTGTTACCACAAAAATGGCATCTGTTCAGTGGCACTTTGTGCTCTTCTTGGGAACCGCTGAAACTTCCTGTCCATGAACACGTTGTGTTCAG